>SEYY01001756.1:15000-47500 GCA_009176605.1 Armadillidium nasatum | reverse complement strand
TATATATATATATATATATATATATATATATATATATATATATATATATATATATATATATATATATATATATATATATATATATATATCTTCATAAAACTGAGATTCTGAAGAGTAACACTATAAGGTTTTATATTAAAATATTATTTTCCGGTTTAGTGTTTACAAAGTGAAATGTGTTTCAAAACCAAAGATGAATTAACTTGCTCCTTATATATATATATATATATATATATATATATATATATATATATATATATATATATATATATATATATATATATATATATATATATATATATATATATATATATATATATATATATATATATAAACAAACCGGCAAAGAAGAACGTATAACTTTAGTTTCCTCTTCTAATTCTGCTAATTCTTCTTTGTGTTTATCGATTCGTTCTTTGAAAATTGATCCAACTCTCCGCATAGCAAAAGGTTCTGGTCTTTCAGTGATTACCGTTCCTTCAGGAAGGCTGAAAGGCCAAACCTAAAAAATAAGAAATTAATGTAAAATTGTTTAAAAAAAAAAAAAAAAAAAAAAAAATATATATATATATATATATATATATATATATATATATATATATATATATATATATATATATATATATATATATATATATATATATATATATATATATATATATATATATATATATATATATTACCTTAATTTTTTTGAAAAACCTATTTTTAGTGCTGTAACGTGACTCGCATACATAAACATCTTTCTCATCAAAATTATCCACTCTGAGTTTTGGATAATCCACAGCAGAAAGGACGACGCATTTACCAACCACCTAAAAATATAAATAAATAAGAAATAAAGAAATTACTCTGACCTTTAACAAAAAAAATAAAAAATGTTTTATTTTTTTTCCATATCGAAAATTTTAAGAGAATGTATTAGTGATAGCAATCAACTGACCTCTGAGAGAGGTAAGCCCATATGCTTTTCAGTCTTGAAAACTTCTTGCTCATAAAATTTTCTTGTGGGTAAATGGAATGTTTCAGCTGGACGATAATACTGACATCCATAAAGCATTTGTTGACCAGCGTTGTTCTTCCATAATCGCTGGATGTGCAATATGGGATAATCACAATTCTAAAGAAATATATTAATATTATTACTATTTATAATTCACAGGACAAAGTTAAAATAATTATTTTACAAAGGTTATAAACTAGAAATTAGTTTTGATTTAAAAGGGTGGTTGCTAGAATTTGAAAACCAGGTCAATTATGTTAACCAGAAGTGTATCTTAATGAAAAAAAGGTTTTCATTATTTGTAAGCCAGTCTTTCATTCAAACTATATCCTAATTAATGTAAAACAAATAGAGTTTATTAAACATTTGATTTTCTAACAAACCTCTTTAAATTGATCGAGGTAACAAAGTCATGAACATACAAACCTTTTCAGGTGGATTGAGGTAAACAAAATCACCAACAAAGTACTGAATCTGATTATGACTAACACAGTTGCTGTTGCCAGTATTTTCAGTATGATGTTGTATGGAGGTCTAAAACTATATATATATATATATATATATATATATATATATATATATATATATATATATATATATATATATATTATATAATATATATATAATATTCAATATTACTCTATATATATCTTTAAGCTACCTATAATATAACTTCATTATAATATAAAATATATACCAACAAACCGGCAAAGAACGAAACGTCTAACTTTAGTTTCCTCTCTAACGGCACTCAATGACTCGTTAATGCGCACTCTCTGTGTTTATCCTGGAAAATCTCTGTCCTTCTTTCTGTGAAAATTGGATACCTCCCTTTATACCAAAATCCGACGATAAGGCAAAGGTTCTGGCTCTGTCAGTGAGTGACACAAGTTCCTTCAAGGAAGGCTGCCAATTAGGTCACTACAAACACCTAAAAAAATAAACGAAGATTACTATCGTACATAAATTCCTTTCCGCTCTTATAAACAATTAAAAAAAACCAAGGCCAAGAAAAAAAAATTCCACCTAATTACATTATATACTATGAGACTAATGATACTTTCATTTCTATAAATAATAATATATGACTTAGTATATTGGTAAATATAATAATCTGGAAGCATAATATTATATATATATATATTTTACCAATCATCCATTTAATATTATTACCGTTTCCTCCACTACTAAATACTATTATTCCTTATTGAAACATAGTAGCATACTTTCAAACGCCGTGTATCTTTACATGTTAACCTCCTTCGATCAGGATAGGATATTCCCGCTCAAACTCTCTGGGAAATTTAAGGGTATAGTTATACCTCTAAAAGAGCCTTTGTCACTATACACTATCCAAGAAGTGAAGATATATATAATATATATATATATACCAAATTAATTAATATTAATTATGTATTTTGAAAAAACCTAATTTTTATAGTGAGCACAGTAACGTAAAACATTATTACTTCGTACGCATTACATAAACATCGTTTTCTCATCAAAAATTATCCACTCTGTAGTTTTTGGATAAGACCACAGAGAAAGGACAGAGCGGCATATTCTCACCAATACACTAAGCGAGCTCATTCTACACATATTTAGATATATTATATTCTATATGAAATATACCTAGAAATCTCTATCTACTAACTGACCTATATACAAAAACACTCAATATAAAATAGAATGGAATTTTATTTTTTTTCCATATCGAAAATTTTAAGAGAATGTATTAGTGATAGCAATCAACTGACCTCTGAGAGAGGTAACCCATATGCTTTTCAGTCTTGAAAACTTCTTGCTCATAAAATTTTCTTGTGGGTAAATGGAATGTTTCAGCTGGACGATAATACTGACATCCATAAAGCATTTGTTGACCAGCGTTGTTCTTCCATAATCGCTGGATGTGCAATATGGGATAATCACAATTCTAAAGAAATATATTAATATTATTATATTTATAATTCACAGGACAAAGTTAAAATAATTATTTTACAAAGGTTATAAACTAGAAATTAGTTTTGATTTAAAAGGGTGGTCGCTAGAATTAGAAAACCAGGTCAATTATGTTAACCAGAAGTGTATCTTAATGAAAAAAAGGTTTTCATTATTTGTAAGCCGTCTTTCATTCATCGACTAATCAAAAAATATTTATAACGCAGATAATTATGAGTTTAGAGTAAAACAAAAAATACGAAATATTAATTATATGTGCTCATATTTGGATTTCATTTCTAACTTAGGATTATTCTTCTTTATTTCATTTGATTTAGGATCGAGTGTAGAAACTGAGAGACGAGTACGAGACACTACCAATTAAATGCAATATCTCTGATTTTTATTTATTTTACATATTGATATTCGGATTATTACCACACTAATATGCGCTCCACTTCAATATGCCCTAGATTGGTCTCTCTAAGGTTAGAGGTAAAGCCTCTATATCATCTACAAACCAAAAGTGAATACACCGAATATTCTATGATAATCATAAATAAGACATAATATTCCACAGAGGTTTTAGTACTGAGCTCTTTCTTGGTACACATAGCTGTATTAACTCTTTTTCGTTCCTAGCCCTTGTCGATAGTTATGTTGATATGAGAGGTTTCCGGTTATCATAAAACAAAATTATTATTATATTAATTATATAATACTAACTAGTTCGTAATCTGAGAGAAGAATATGCTCAATTGATGCTTCACGTCTGTCACAACTCCAGTGAGTCCGTTCTATATTGAGCACCTCGGTACTAGGGAGTATTACCCCATAATAACGATTTATTTGAAGCTGTCTAGACACATTAATTGACACGCTATGAACACTATTACCATTCCTATAACTATCATATATGAAATATACCTTTTTTCTTTATATAATTGACAATAGACAAAAATGATTTTACAACTGACATGGAAATATGACCTCTAAATTCCTAATTTGAGTAAGTACTAACCCCTACTATCATCAGAAGGTCATGATTTAGGATATTTGCTTATCTCAAACGCTAAATCATCATTTCTTCTTTATAAAAATATATTAGCAGATATAATGTTAATTTACACAATTAACTATCATAATATAATATTATCACTAATATAATTTATGTGTTCTTATTTTTAATTATAATCAGACAAATAGAATAAGAAAGAATCATACCTACTATTCTACAAAATTATACTTATATGTTTTATATCTATGACTACAAATATGTCATCATGAAGGTGTGTTGAGTCGATATATAAAAGTGCTATACCTATCGCTCAACTTATCTCATGAGCTAGCGAAATATACATACAAATCACGCTTAAGTAGTCAGATCACGAGTAGTAGTATTCAAAAATTTTGACATAGGAGAAATGATGTAAAAGCACTATCATTATATATAATGTCAAGTTCATGTGACGAGAGTACACAAACGTTACCCCACTCATCTTCTATTGGTTTTTCAAAAAATTTAAGTAATTATTATTATATACTATTAATAAATGTTAATAATTTTTGATACACAAACTTCAATAAAATAACATATTACAATTACTATTAATTATTAACATAAGTATGTAAAAAACATCAGTACTTTCTTATATCTCAATAAAAAACAGTATATAATATAATAAAAAATATATAATATTATCTCTCATAGAAACTATTAGAAAATTAATTGTATTCTTTGATAATCTACCATTTTGAAAATTTTACATTAACAATTTATTATAAATCACTATACACTGTCATTTTAGACTGACTACCTTATTAATAATAAAATATACTGACCAATTTTGTTAGTTCCTTCATCTCTGTGTTTTTTTATATACCACATAACCACACTTTGTAATACCTATTAAAATTTTCATAGCTTTTAATTTAGTTAATGTCCGTGTCGTTTTCGTTTCGACTCACCTTCAGCCTTTTCCATGAATGGAGAGCCTAACGGTATTTCGACTTGCTCTTGGAGAAAAGTCAACACCGAGGTTAATTCATTTAAGCTTTTGCCTAATGCGGGAGAGTTGGGATAACTTTTAAACGACGAAATCGGTAAACATCGCACTTATGCTATAGATAGTATGCAAGATGATGAAGACCCTTGAAACACCACGAAATATGTTATGACCCATCTTGCTTCTCTTACAAAGTTTCTATGCCGGTTTGTTTTCTATTACTACTTGGTACGTAGAAAAATAATATCTTATATTATGCCACATCATGACTTGGAAAAGTCATCACAGAGACATACACATAACACCTCACCATGGAGAGTTATTATGAAATGAATACCAAATTTATGAACAAAAAAAAACAATAAAAAAAAAAAACAAATACTCCCTAATTCAATTGTTACAATCTATAAATACTATTACGTTTCAGTAAAAAGTGATTTATTGTCAAAAGATAAGTAGGCGAACGTATAACGAAGTTTACAGAAAAGCTATTCTAGACTGTTGTCACCAACGGTAAACATATGAAAGCATACGAATATGTATGGCACTAAGTCAGGACCAACAAAGCTTGCAAGGAAAATCGCAACTTTGGTCGAGGGCCGTAAGCAACAATGACCAACTGAGGGCCTACAACATAATATTAACACTCAATAATCGCCTTAAATAAAATTCAATGGTTGGATAAGCGTATGCAACACCAATCTCAGACTTTTTAATGAAAGAAAGGAAATAATTATCATAATAACCTAAAATGTGATCACCTCTATTTCAAATAAACAAATTCATAAATTAATTCCCACAGAATTGAGGTATAATAAAGAGTTTACACGTATATTACTTGATACAATAACTTGAAAAGCGTAATTCTATATTATTAATAATAAATATTAATAATGAATTTATCGAAGAGAGTCATCTCAGATTCTAGATAGGTCTATATCTACATAAGTAATTTTTGACTAGTAGCAAATGATATAAATATAAATCACAATTGACACTAGATTTCATCACCTTACTTTATTTAACATGACTGAACACGGGAGCACCTGCATAAAACACTCCCGTAGTGATCCTTCAGGCTTCTCTAATCTTTTTTTATCTAGGACACTCGTACCAGAGTCTAGGCACGCACAAGAGATGAGCATAAAATATAAATTGGCCACCGAGAGAGGATTGAGAGTGCATCGATCGGGTATCCTTATTAAATGACTTGGTCTATATGCTTATATAATAACACAATAAAATAAGAATGCAGTAGTATTTTTTCTATTCTTAAGCTGTGTTCAGCCTTCGATTTAAAATTCTTTGCCATATCATGAGGACTAATTTTAAGTGATTATATGAAAGATTTCTTTTTAAGCCTTGGAGCTTTGTTTATTATGACACATAAAGGTGTCACATCTATTTTGTTCACACATGAGCAGCTCTTACGTATATTCGAGAGTGTCTTATCAATATAATTTAAACTAAGATCTAATATCGTTTTAGATCTTGTTACACTACATACTTAAATTTTATTAGCGAGTGAGCAGTTAAGAATATTGAATTTTTATTAGAAGTAATTCGCATTTCAATTATACATTAATACAATATATAGTTTGTGTACGAGATAATTCGTATTGAGTGCCACATACTTACTACACACCATATATGGAAAGAATTATCTATTTTACATCAAATCGAAGCCAAATGCACCTGGATTTCATTATTTATATAGGCAACACAAATTACGACGATGTGTTATATATATATTGTAATGAGTACCTCTATACAAAAGTACCTCTATATAGACCTTATTTGTACGTCTATTAATAAGTAAAAAATAATAAATATGTATTTATATATAGATAATAATACTGGTCTACATATCATAAATATATTAGGGCCACTACCAAATATATGTAGCTACATAACCCATTCTCAGCTAACATTATATTAATATCCATATAATAAAATACAATTAATATAAAATCATTTGCGCATTTTAATATTCTTGTCTTCAAAGGAGTATAGAGGTATGTGTATGTATTGCTTGATGTGGCGAGGTAGTAGTCCCTCATTTCCAACTCAAGATCTTCTAAATTCCGTAAATGAAGGGTCTGTCTGAATACGAATTTTTTGAGAGCTAGATTATTATATCACCAATGGTCCTATTAATTGACGATCTAACATCTTTCAAAATCTCACAATCACGATAAGTTTGATGGTAGGCTAATTATATCATCTTGTGGTACAAACAAGTGAAGAGTGAGTCTTATTTTAGAAAAATGCTCACACTCTAAATATAATAAGTAATTGTATTGCTGCTTCCTACAGTTAGCTGAAAAAGGCAAAATATAGCGACGAAATAATGGTATAGATAAAATATAAAAAAAACGTAGTAGTGAATCAGGCAAATATTATTAAAATATATTATATATATGGATATTATAGTTTTTCCTCCAGCAGAGGAGTAATTCGAAATAATAGAAATACCACAAAAATTCTTACATTACGAACTTGTGATTTTATTATTGTAAAATATAAAGTTATGTTCTCAAAAATTACCAATCCTAATACAACATAAAAATGACATGAATCAGAGAATTATTGGTGTGAAACTTACAGAGCTCTCGTGTTCAGTTTTCAAAATTTATTACCACAAACGGGCCACAGATTCATTTTTTTTAAGGAAACCTGAAGAGGGACAATGGAACTACTCCCAAATGTAATTCAGTAAATTATTTTATTCACATATCTTTAAGATGGTGATACAAAACTTATGTAGAATGTTTTTCAAAATCCGTTAAAATTGACTCTTCACATAAAAACACATGCCTTGCACACCAGAAACTAATATCTCACACAATATTCCTTCTCGTGGAGCAAAATATTCACATGGAATATCCTAGTCTAATAAAAAATTATGTCAAGCTCACGAATCGCAAATTTCATATAAATAAATCACACAAAAAAGAGAGTCGTTATCAAAATCTCAAAATTAAAAGGGCTCATGTCAAAAAAATGTTGAAAAGAGAAAATTAGGTACTCTATCTTATGGATATCTGTCCTCTATATCATCGATTCGTTGTCTTATTTAGGGAGGAATACTCCACCCGCTCACCTTTTTCTCTGCTAACGAGTCATATTCGTCGAGCTTTACACCATTTTATTGTGTTATTATGGGATTTCTTAAAGTACTCCATAAAAAGATTGGGGCTTTTGAATGTTCTATTTTTTGTTTTACACTAATTGGTTTAAGCTACTATACCCTCACGTATAGAGGTTCTATTTTCTAATTTCTGGAAACTGCAGATGATATTTAATCATATTATTGAGCTTTTATTCGGAATTATGAGACTTAATCTCATAGTATAAATACCACATGTATCTAATAGTACTATTATCTAAAAATACTGCAGAAAACTGAATCTTTCATGACCCTCATATTGTAGAATATGAAAGTTATAAAACAATAATTATATATTAATTTATTTAAATAAATAAAAAAAAAAAAAAAAAAAAAAAAAAAAAAAAAAAACCAAAAAATAATAATCAAATTTAAATAAAAGCTTCGTGTTCAATACACAACTTGAGTTATAATGTATTTAATATTGCTTATTTCTTTCACGTTTTTTTCTGCAAACGAATCCACCACTTTCCAAAAAGGCTTTCACGGAGACGGATTTGAACTGTCCAATTGATAGAGATATATTTCGTTCATTATATAAATATATTATTCTATTTATTAATATATATATATATATATATATATATATATATATATATATATATATATATATATATATATATATATATATATATATATATATATATATATATATAAAGTGAACTCTGTGCAGCGTGTGTGCGTGCGTGCAAGCATATGTCTGTGTGCTTATGTCGAGCCTAGATGTAAAATGTACACCTCCGTATTGCTTTCTAATAAAATCTGTACCCCTGGGTTAAGATTAACATGTATCATTTTATCAAAAAAAAAAATCTAAATGATGATAAAAGACTAAACTATTAAATTGCAAGTGTACTTCTAAAGGCTAATGTAATGAAAAATATTCTTATTTACCTCCTCGTATTCAGGCAGATCAGCAAATGACTCAACTGTGTATCGTCCTTCACAAATTTCATGATTGAAAACGCTGATAAATAATGACATAAGCATTTCTTGTACAAGACCTCCAACATTTGGAACACATTCATCTTTACTGCTTAATTCAAGTCTTTTCTGATATATATATATATATATATATATATATATATATATATATATATATATATATATATATATATATATATATATATATATATATATATATATATATATATATATATATATATATATATATATATATATATATATATATATATATATATTTCTAAACATTAAATGAATATATAAACAAACATATGAAAAGAGAGCTATTAACATGCATAACACATTCAAGAATCATAATATTAACTAATCTTTGATGTTTTTTATAACCACAAATATGATTAACTTTACCTGCATAGCTAATCTCTGAAGAGTCAAGGCATCTCTATAGATTTGAGATTCTGGTTCGTTGTATCGGCAGGCATTTTGAAACATAAGTATGAGATCATTCATTATGTCATCTAAAGATGAATAGCAGCCACTCTTCCACTTTTGCAGGATTCTCTCCAGATCAATAGGTTGTTTAATCACTTCATAATAATCAGGATATTGAGATTTTGGAGGTAATCTTAAAAACACTTCTGAAAGCTGCCGACCATCTTTGTCTCTATAGTCTCGAATGGCATTGAAAAGAAGCTTTATGTTTTTGGTCATATTTACATAAACAATGTACTTGCTCTTTCTTATACACTTTGTCTTCTGATCCCCTCCATACTGTAGCTCCCCTAATTTATCATTTAAGACCTATAAAATTATACCAAAAAAATAAAAATAAATAAATATTAGTAAAAATAACAACAACAATCACAACAAAATTCCAGACTTAGGTAAGGTTACTTAAACAATAAAACAATATTCTTTACACTAGTTTAATTAGTTTAATATCAATCCATAATAAACAAAATGAAATCCAATCGCTATCGATAATTATAGTTTTCATAGCAATGTAGAAGTTTTAAAGTCTTTTTAAAGTTTTAAACTACCTATTTATAAAAGCAAATATAAAATTAGCATTTAAAGATGTCTTTCAAACTTACTTTTTCAAGAATAAGAGAATCCTGATAAACCTGAGAAGTTTGTTCATTATAGGCTCGACAATTTTTAAGCATGAGTCGAAAATCTGCAATGAGTTCATCATCATTAGAGTAATAATCCCCTTTGATTTTTGATTCAATCATTTCCATGTCAATTGGATCTGAAATCAGCTGAAAGGTTTCTTTTGTTAATTACCATATTAATGCATTAACACATAAGTGTTTTACTGTTAATGCAATAATATATGATTTATAATAAAAATAAACAACATACAATTAACTCTTTAAATATAAAAATAATATAAAATCACTAAAATTGAAGTAATGTAAAATGAACCAAAATTAAGTTCCTTTTGCATATATATTCAACCAAACTTTTAAATTTCGCCAAAATCAATTCCAAATTAAATCTTACTTCATAATAATTTGGGTGATCTTTTCTAGATGGTTTCTCAATGAAGGCAACAATTGGTTGACGACCGTCGTCAGTCATATAATCCATAAGTGTCTTAAAAAGCAGCTTAGCCCTACGTTTAAACGTCCAAGGACGGGCCTGTCCAGTTTTTCGACGTCCACTCATCTGCGAGTCCGTGTCATCAGTGTCACTATCAGAATCCTGTAAATAAACAAATTCTTCAGAGTCTTGTTAGATATAATAATCAAAATAATAATAATAATAATAATAATAATAATAATAATAATAATAATAATAATAATAACCCAAAGATATAAAAATTACCTACAAAACTAAACATTTATAACTGTTGATCCCGAAACAAAAATCTACAAACTGTTAATACATGGTCATATATATATATATATATATATATATATATATATATATATATATATATATATATATATATATATATATATATATATATATATATATATATATATATATATATATATATATATATATATATATATATATAGCGAAAGAAAAGAGACTACTTACATATTCCTCCTCTAATGCAGACAATTCTTCAGATTTAGTTTGAATGAATTTCTGTAATTTCACAGCATCCTTATAGATACGCGAGTCAGGTCTGTTATACTGTTGTGCATTGTCCAACATCAAATTGAAATCGTCAACCATTTCAGCAATCATGTGATAATCTCCTTTCTATTGAAAGCAGAGACATAAGGAAAAATATTAGTGAAAACTTTCTAATATCAGCCAAAAAAAATCTAAAAACTAGCAACTCCAATAATAATAATAAAATAATAATAATAATAATAATAATAATAATAATAATAATAATAATAATAATAATAACAATAACTGTTCTCAGAGGTATGTCACGAAAAGTGAATATGGAATTTCCAACCCCAGCAAATAGTTGACAAGAAGGATTGTGGTGAACATGATCTAGTAGAGGGAACAAGGTCGAGGAAGTGGGAACCTAAATACAGAGGAATAAGAAAAACGAGCTGTTCCCCTCATTTGACCCCTGCCTCACCTCCAAGCTTTTTTCTTAGCAAATATTAAAATGCTCCTGTCACATACCATCTGACCTTCGTTCTGAATTGTGTCAAGAAGAAAGAGGTATGACTAGGTCTGCACATAGATAGCACAATCGTAGTCCAGTTTAGCCCGTATGAGCATGATCTCTCTCTCTCTGTCAACATCCCAGATCTTAGAGATGAGATCCAATGACCGGTGGCTGTTAGACGAGCTGGATATGAGGGAGGTACATACGTTGCTCATCGAGCAACAGGCTCTAGAAACCGTCGGCTCAGCTTGGTTGGGGGGGGCGGGGGACTATAAACTGTAGGTTTAATATAGGAAGCGACGGTATTCGACCTCCTTGTTAGGGGGGGGGAGTGCACTGCACCATGAAACATTGTTGATTGTCAGCTCAAGCTAATGAACTGTATAAGGAAGTTTTCCTCCAGTGATATATAGTTCAAGATTGACCACATAGATGGAACAGTGGACTGAGTTTTGGATAGTATCAACCACTCCATGAATCCTATTGAGAATAGCGACACATTTAATAACAATGTCCTGCCTAACACTCTCACCCATGACAAAATGTCTCAACAGTGTGGTGCTGCAGCTAACTCAGAGTTGAACAATCTAACATCAGTAACTGAAGAAAGAGTGGAAATGTTAAAATAGTGTCATATCACTTGTTTGGATTAAATATGATGCTGAAGTAATGTCTAAAGGTCACTTTACTGAGAATGTGGTACTTGATTTTTAACATGAAAAAATATTGCTACATTATACATCCTAATTTAAATTCAACTTTCCATGCTTCCGATTTAATTTACATTTCTATAAATTCTATTAAATAAAGTTAAAATATGAAAATGTATGAAATAAGTAAAATAAAACTAATATAAAAACCATCATCCACACAAGAGCTTACTCTGTTCATTTCGAGCTAGCCACTTGAACTAAGTCAGACTCTTAACCTAGGCCACAAGTGCAAAGCTTTCAAAAAAAAAATGGTAAAATTATATTTAAATGAATTTAAATTCTCTTCACTGAAGCAATAATTTTTACAAATAACTTCCGAAGGTTTCAAATTTAATTAAAAGAGAGCTATTACGATTGTATTTAAGCCAATTTATAACAGATTCATTCTAAATATAACTAAGAATTTGAACATTTTTTTTTATCAAACAGCCAATTTCAATAGATAGGTATTAAAAACAACACAAAGACTTACGACAATTTTTTTACGAATCTGAGACATTGATATGGGGTTTTTAATTTCTTGATAATAATCAGAATGCCATCGACGATTTGGAAGCCTCCTGAAGGGTTCGCAGAGTAAATAGTGTGGATCTGAAAAAAAAAAAAAAAGAATTAAGAATGAGAAATTAACATTGAAAACAAAACTGACTAGCAGTTCAAAGTTTAAATGTTTAAATCAACTTATACAAAGTGAAAAATTGGTTTAAAAAAAAAAAAATAAAAAAAAAATTCTTTCTCACAAAACGCAATGAATGAATTTTATAAAAGATAACTTAGGATTGTATAATTACAAACCCTTTTAAAAACCAATTTCAGACCCTTAACAAACTCACCACATGAATGATACAAAACAGTACCTATAAACTGTTCTCTAAAAAGTTATATCGTAGGTCAATTTTTAAGTACAATAAAATTAACATGAAAATAAACATCTACACAAGGATTTACTTTGCCAATTCAAGTTTGACCACAAGTAGCACGTCAGACTCTTAACTTAGGCCACATGTGCAAAATTTCAAAAACAAATTTGTTCAATTATATTTAAATAATATTGAAAATAGATTAAAAGAACATTAGAGCAAAATGTATTGAACAACTTTATGATAAAACTTGAAAGCTCTATATAACATTTTTCTATTGAAATGCAACATATACCAAATTTTCAAGTTTTCTCATATTATACAAAGGATGAACACCCCTAATATAACCTCCGTTTTGATTGATGCACACTAGTTACGTTGCTCTATAGTTAGAAAACTGTGACTGATTATTTAGCACCACAAAACTTTTGAGTACTTTGTAAATATAAAATGATCATTGAAAAAAATTTAAAAAAACTCGGTACAATAGTAATTGCTTAAAATAAAATCTATTAAACTAAGGATCAAATATATTCAAAATTTTTTAAGTTATTGAAACTTTAAAGCACGATTCAAATTTATATAAAAACTGAAAGAGGAAAAGAAAGAGTGAACAGGGTAAGACAACCTGAAATGAGAACTGCAAAACAATTTAAAGAAGGTATTAACCACGGGTAGGGAGTAAGAATCATAATTGGTAGTCGATTTTTAAGTCGACTCCATTCTCTTTTTATAAACTAATTGATTTGGATTTCGAATATCTTGATCATGAAGAGGGGTCTGAGACTTTGAATACACAGATGAAAGTAAGAAGGAAAAATTAAATCTCTTGACCGAGTTCAGACCAGACATTAATGATTCCTTTGGCGAAATGGAGAATTTTGATTACATATCAAAGAACATATGTTAAGAATAATATTTTACTGTATCCCAAAATAGTGCAAAATGTAATCAGAGCAATATATGTTCAACTACTAACTCGAACATATATATATATATATATATATATATATATATATATATATATATATATATATATATATATATATATATATATATATATATATATATATATATATATATAACCAAACCATCTTCTCAACGAGCAACCCCCCCGGCATAGCAAATACTCAAAATACATTACCACGCAAATCTCAAATAGCCCTATCCAGATTAAGGTCAGGCCACCACCCTAACCTACAAGCATACAAACAGATTCAAAATACAAAACACACTATCCCCAATATGTCAAAGATGTATGCAAGAACCAGACACAACAGAACACCTTCTGAGATGCCCCTCCCTTACACAACACAGAACCCTACATCACATCTCCTCTCTGAGAGACCTTTGGATACGGCCGGCGGCCGTTGCGGATTTCCTAAAAGCAGTGTGGCCCTTCCAGTGAGGAAGGTCCAAGGGGCAAAAAAGTAAGTATATATATATATATATATATATATATATATATATATATATATATATATATATATATATATATATTATATATATATATATATATATATATATTATATATTAGGGATGGAGCGATACCAAAATTTTTACCGATACCGATACCTAAAAATTTCCCGATACCCGATACCTATATATATACAAATTTTTTACCGATACCGATATATATATATGCCGATACTTGCCGATACCGATACTTCACTCCATCCCATATATATATATATATATATATATATATATATATATATATATATATATATATATATATATATATATATATATATATATATATATATATATATATATATAATTTCATACATGATAGGGTTAAAAAGTTATTTTACTATAAAATCTTTTTAAAAAAAGGCAATTGGCTATGTGATGATAACTATAATTACAATTTTATTATTTTCAAGAAAAATGTCTATCCTGCTTCCGTTGTTAATCTATAAAGATGAATTATAGTTTCAGAATTAAATAATTAGACCTACAGTGTTTATTATTATAATAGGGTATATATTTTAGCAAGCAGTTGTGGGTATGAAAATAATTTTGCTGACATTTTACTTCACTTTTTATGTAAACTACATTAAAAGAATAAATAATAACATAATTCAAGTGCTTTACCATTTGGAGCTGTAAGATTTTTTGCAGCCATAAAGAGTTGCCAGAAGAGACTGTCTTGATCTACATCTTCATCACTCTCATCATCTTCATGTGCTGCCATAGAAACGCTTAAATCTAATTGTCCATCTTCCACAGGCATAGGAAGTATTTCTCCCTCTTGCAAATTTGCTACAAGTTCAGACCACTTCTTTCCATCTGGAGCTCTTTTGCTTCTGTAAAAGAAAATATTAAAAATAAATTCTGGCGTTTCTCAGTAGTAGAAGTTAATTTTATTCAAACGATCTCAGGAATCAGTATTACATAGTAATTAATATTTTATTATATATATATATATATATATATATATATATATATATATATATATATATATATATATATATATATATATATATATATATATATATATATATATATATATATATATATATATTATGTCCGTGTGGCTTCTAACTGTCTCTATTTTTCTAATGTTCCCTCTCCCTTCAACTCATAAAATGCCCAAAGTAATTATCTCTTTTAAAAATATTCCTGCTCCCTCTAAGCTAAAAATAAGAAGGCCTATGGTCCTGATGATGATATTCTGTTGTTCAAAAAACTTACTTCTGAGCTTGCACTCTGACTTAGTAAACTATTTCTTCAAAGGCCTATCGACTTCAACCTTTCACTCCTGCTGGAAGTGTGCACTCATTATTCTTGTGCTCGAACTATTGTCCTATCACTTTAACCACAGATCTTTCGAAAGTTTTTTAATCCATTCTTAATATGAAGATTAGAAACATCTCAAATTTTCTTACTTTATCTTATATCGCCAGTATGGCTTCAATGGAGAAAGCTTGATTAATGATCTTTCTTCCTTTATCTTTGACTCCCGATCCTCAGCTCTTCAACATTTTGGTGGATCTTTTGCTGTGGTGGTGGTAAGACATATTGAAGGCCTTCTCCGAGTCTGGCCCAATGCTTTAATTTCAAACCTTCCCTCTTTCAGAATCTATCAATCACTCTGACTTCCTTTCCAGTCATTCCAAAGCTGCTGTTAAATTCAACTATTATTCATCCCTTAAATCAATTCATTTTGTTGCTAATCCGTGTTCTGTTCAATCACTGATTCTTTTTCTACTTTCCATCAGTGATCTATCTGTTAATGTATCTCCTGTCCACTTTTATGCAGATGACTCCACACTTCACTACTCTTTTAATTTTAAAAGATGACCCACTCAATAGCAAATAGTTGATGCTAAAAGGGTGGCAATGGAACAAACGACCTTTCTTGTATCACTAGTTGGAGAAAAGAAAACAAAGTTGTTTTCAATGCCTAAAAACCACAGTTCCTTCATCTATCTACTCATAATCTCCCCGCAACTATATCCTCCTCAAAAACATTCAACTCGAACCTCCTCCTGTTCTAGTATTCTTGGAGTTTCCTCTGTTGATTTTCCTCAAAAGAATCATTCTCACTCTTTCTTAACAAGATTCTAAAAAGGTGGGTATTCTGAGGCCCTAATAGAATTTGCTTGCATCATCGCAGTTGCTGGCTCTGTACAGATAGGGGGATTGTTCATCCTTGTATTGAGTAGGAATTACACATCTCGGGGGGTTCCACACACACAGCCCTTCTTGATTAAATGCTTTTTGAATGGTTAACTACCCAACTCGCACTCTTTCCAGTATTTTTCTAGTCATCAAACTGCTGCATCACACTCCTTATATTATCGCTATTACAATGGAGAATGGATTTCTGAACTTTCAAGTCCTGTTACTCCTTCCCTAAACTTGTGGAACTCATCTTTTATACAGTCTAATCCTTTCTCTGATCAACTCTCTAATCTCAGACAATTTATATATATATATATATATATATATATATATATATATATATATATATATATATATATATATATATATATATATATATATATATATATATATATATATATATATATATATATATATATATATATATATATTTTTTTTTTTTTTTTTTTATTTTTTTTTTTTAATTTAGTGACTTGAAAATAAAAATTCAAAATAACTGTTTGTAATTGAGAAATTTCCAGAAATTATAATAGCAGAAAGATTCTGAAAAAAAAAAAAAAAAAAACTAATTAAAAAATTTAATAATTACGATAACTACAGAATACAAACCTTAATCTAACACTTTTCTTTGCATTTAAAACATGAACGAGGTCTTGTTTCCTGATCTGAGTTAAATTCTTCAATGTTCTTGCATCTTTGTATATTCTAGATCCAGGTTCATTAAATATACAGGCGTTATCAAACATGAGACTCATATCTCTCTCTAAGCTGTCAACATTCTCATAGTGGTCATCTTGGATGTGAAGTGCAATGGTTTTCATATCAATTGGTTGTTGTATCACCTGATAGTATTTGGGATATTTCTACGAGTAAAGAAAACATATTTAAGAGGCATTCAAAAACACCTATTAAAAATATTAATACTTTATTGAATAAGATTATTAAAAGAAAATAAAATCTCTAAACAAATTCAATTAGATTGATCAGGATAAGGACTGAATAAGAACCTATTAATGAAAATAATAAAATATCAAATTAATTTGGAATAAGGTTTGTGCAAAAATTTTACTGATTAAACATTAGAAATTTAATCATAGTTTAAGTTTGTAGAGCAAAAATTATTACCTCTGGAGCTGGAAGTAGTAAGAAGTCATAGGAGAAAAATCTCCCTTCAGAATCTGATGCTGTTACAATGGCTCCAAATAACTCTTCGATAGCATCTTGACTAGTCATGGGTGTCCCATCTTCTTCCAACATCATTGGTGCAGAAGAAGCCACAGAAGCCTTTGGAGGACGACCACGCTAATATATATATATATATATATATATATATATATATATATATATATATATATATATATATATATATATATATATATATATATATATATATATATATATATATATATATATATATATATATATATATATATATATATATATATATATATATATATATATACTCTGAGGGGGCAGAGTACTGAGGCTTATCAAATTCCACTATAGTTAGGAATATTTGAGAAGCAGGGACAATTTAAATGCCGACATGTTCTATACAAATTAGAAAATGTGCAAGGCAAGGGATGTTGGGAAATGGATAAAGGGAGTTTGCTCCTGAATTTACCAGTAGATATGTAACATATTTATAAAATAATTACATGTTGATAATAAAAGTTTCAAAGAACAAAACCTTACTCTTCTAATAATTTTTCCTTCTTCTTCCGATTCTTGATTTTGTCTCACTTTTTCTCTTACTTCTTCGGGAGCTCTTTCTTTTGCAGTAACAAATATTTCCCACAGCTCACAAGCATCCTTTGTATTCTTCAGTTGACTATGAATTACAAAATTATGGAGCATTATCAATAATAGTTTATTAGTAGGGGGAGTGGAGCAATAAAAATATTTTAATAAATAACAAACTTGTCAGCTTGGTTGATTCCAAGTACTGATTTCCACAAAACTGTTAATACATGTATTATCATAATGCAGCATTTGATAATGTATTGGCAGTTTTTACTGTTACAAATATTTAGAGAATATATCAAATACATATTATACCAAGTTAAGATAACCCTAATACGTAGCCTATGAAATATGTTAACAATTACAAAAATAAAACTATAAATCTAAAAATACTGGTTTACCAACCAGATATCAGATTTAATTAAAATGAGGAATACCCAAGTAATAATGGCGGTAATAGAAGTACTTGAAATAAATTAATTACTTAACCTTACATACTAAATACCTAAACTAATATACTTGCAGTGTTACTAAATCATAGTTTAAATACCTTAGCATAATATAGCTTTGCATTCGCAACAAGAAGTTCAACATCAGAACAAAATTCTTCTATTTCATTATAGACATCTGTTTTAATTTTTTGTTGAATCTTTAGCATATCAATGGGTTTGCTTACAACTTCGTAATACTGAGGCTCTGTTTTCTTTTTTGGTACCCGAAGAAAGGCTTCACATAAATAAGTGTCATCCTCTTTCTTTTTATTCCTCAAGGCATCAAATATATACTGAATTGTATCAACCTGAAATTAAAATTTTTGATAAAGAGTAATAAAATACTCAAAATTAATGAAATAATTACATTTAAAACAGTAATTCAAAAATCATATAGAAAAATGTAGAGTTGCATTAATTTCATTAGATGTTAAGGCATAGTTGTCTAACATTGCTACAACTATTTTACATAAAACTACAATGTTTGTAATCATTTATAACAGGTTATAATAAACTCTTTCTTAAAAAATAGCAATTTCTGAACAATTAAATCACTAGCTTTCATTAGCATTGTAAGCATATAAACAAGATCCATCAAGTTTATGATAAAACTAAGAATGTCCAATTTTATACTTTTCAATATTTAGCAGGTCATCTGAAAACTTTTGAGGAATCAAAAATTCATGTTATATTTATAACTTAAGTTTAACATTCCCTGTTGCTCCTATTAGTTTGCATTTATGGAATACAGCATTAGTCAAAATTGACCAAGGGTAAGAAAATAAGTGAAAAACCGTAAAATTTTCACATTGATAGTATTGGCATAAAGGTAATGACTTAAAGCATCATAAAATCTGTAAAATCTAATATTTAAATGTAACTAGGGACCTACTGGGGCTGGGGCTCTGACTGGGGTTTCTTAAAATTTGTAAAGAGGTCAAAAGCACTGAAATTTTAAGTTAAGAAAATTAGATTTAATAATAAAGGAGTAGAATAGTCAACATTCACTTAAATTAATGATTATATGCATTTTTCAGAAAAAAAAAAAAATCAGAAAATTATGGATTTTGTTTAATAAAAGTTTTAAAAAACTACAAAAAAAAAATTTTTCATTTTTTTTTTCTGATTCACAATAGTTATTCAACAGATTTACTTAGGTAAGACCCTTGAAAAAATGCAAGGTAAAATTATCAATATAACCTGTATTTATACACATCATTCCTATGTTATTGCTGTGTATCAAATTTGTATCATTTAGCTACATTATTTCAAAATTATTATTTTGTTTATACTTTCAGTCACTATGTTAAGAGAATATATCCAGAATAGATATAGAATATATATACTCCCAGCAATGTGGGAGTACTTAACAATGTTTCAGAATAGGCTCGAAATAGCTAAAAGTAACATCTGTAGTCAGGAAATTTGAAGATCTCCTTGTGCCCCAAGTAAAAAATTTTCAACCAAATCTTTATGAGAGCATCTAAAGTCAAAACACAAAGATAAATATTCACTAGCAGAAGAGGAGCGGTCAAAAGAAACAGAAAAGTAAAAGAAAATATTGAAAAAGCAAAAAGAAAAATTTTAATTTTCTTATATTTTGTTTGATTTAATCCACCATTAAAGAGAATAATTAGCAACTTTAACCCCAGCAGGTAAACAATGGTTTTCTCTGATTATTAGTCGGGGCTGGGGTTGGCTGGGGACAGGACTGGGGCCCTGGTTGGTTCATAGTAACAGCAAATATTGTGTTAATAAAATTATAAATTAATGTCTTACCAATGTTGTGTCATTCCTTCTTCTTTTTGGTCGACCTTCACTCAATGTTGAATTCATAGAATTTCCATCCTCCTCATCTCCTAACCTCTTTCGTTTTGGCATTGCTATTTTTAATTGTTTATAATTGATATAACAATGTATAATATAACTCAATAAACTTTTAAATTTAATAACTAATGTGCAGTAATTACACTTAAGCTAGTTTGAAAAATAAATATATATATATATATATATATATATATATATATATATATATATATATATATATATATATATATATATATATATATATATATATATATATATATATATATAAAGTTTAGTTAAATCAATTAAACAATTCAGTTGTTGCAGTAAAAATTATTATTTAATTCAGTGATGCATTGGAGGCCAGAATCTCTGGCTCAAAAATCTCTCTCTCTCTCTCTCTCTCTCATTTTATAATATACTGTAATATAATATATATATATATATATATATATATATATATATATATATATATATATATATATATATATATATATATATATATATATATATATATATATATATATATATATATATATATGTAGATCACTTTCTTTTAGACTGTCCCTCCAACTGTCGCCCAAAACCTTCTGGGGCATCAACTTCTTTGAAAGATCTCTGGACGAGACCGACTGCGGCGGGAGGCTTCATTAGCGAAGTGTGGCCGCCTCAACAGGGGTGGTCAGGGGGTGATAAGGTAAAAAAAAAAAAAAGTATATATATATATATATATATATATATATATATATATATATATATATATATATATATATATATATAATATATATATATATATATATATATATATATATATATATATATATTAGGGTTGGGATAGGCCTAGCAAGCCACCAACTGATTGCCTTGCTCAAGAAACTCATGTCTTGTTTGAGACAGCTGACAGGTGCTAGTACCTACAGGAGTATGGTGAGAAAGGTATATTAGGGATGGGCCAGACATCAAATTTGCTGGATAACTGGATACTGGATATCCAGTAAATTTCAAGAGCCAGATTCTGGATATCCAGCTGGATATGTGGGTAAATTGCCAGATATTAATAAAAAATTCACATTAATTGCCAATTTATAATAGGATATATATATATATATATATATATATATATATATATATATATATATATATATATATATATATATATATATATATATATATATATATATATATATATATATATATATATATATATTTATAAATGATTAAGCAAGCTACCACAAGTTTATTTGAAAAGTTTAATTATACAATAAACTTTCAAAGGTACCACCATGGACCTGCATGCATTTTCTGGCTTGTCTGCAAAGAGCATTTGTTGCTTTTTTAACTTGTTTTCATTTATCTTTTATGTGAGCTGCAACAAACAGGATGCGCCGAATTAGAGCACCTCTATTGTCACACCTCATAAATTAATGAATTTATTTCTTAATATGGTATGGGACCACATTTTTATACACTTCTAGGTATAAAATTCTAGAAATTGACAAATATCAGTCCTGGATGGTGTATAATAGGATGTTATACCATTCCTCATGAAAAGTACATGAAATTCCAGTAGAGATGCTGATGATGGATAGCGATCTCAAACCCTATTCTTCAATATTGATCACATGGGCTCCTTTATTAAAGTTTAGCAATTGCAGAGGCAAGGAAAGATATGAAACCTAATCTACATGTTTATCAAACTATGATTGGATAACATAAGCTGGATGAATTGGAGCCTTATTACCTTGATAAATTGCTCTACCTTCAAGAAAATTTCTCTGCTCCATTAGATGAAACTAGTTACTCAAAATTCATATGTATCCTTTGACAGTTACATTATTGTACATGGTGACAACTGAGCTTGTAGAATACCATGATATGACTGCCCAAGCCATAATAAAACCTCTTCTGTGCTATCCTGTGGCATAAAGTAGTCTAGATCATATTATTGGGATGGTGTTCTCTACAAGTAAACTATGGTGGAGGATGGGAACAGTGTGAAGGTTGATTAATTTGATGAAAGGAGTCTTCCACTGTCCATCCAGTACAAACTTTATGAGATGCATCTCTATCTCTCTCCCCCCTACTTTTTGATATTCATGTTGTTTACAATAGGATTCGTGATTGCAGCACTCCCATAAATATGAGCCTACTCAGTTCCCTAATGACTGTTCTTGACAGGGAATGCAAGAGTGGTATTCAGTTTAGAAGCAACCTTTGCAGCTATTTTCTTATTTTTTTCCCACAATCCGTCACTATGGTTATCTGTCTGTCACCTGATTTCGACTGATTTATGTCCACAAAGTTGTTTATATGATGTTTATTTGAAAGCACAATATGGCCGAATGACCTTAAATTTTATATCAGGGAACCAACAATTTTCCCTTTTTGAAATTCTGCAAGATTGGACATACCTCACTTGTACCAGCACAGATGTTGAACACAGAGCAAATAATGATTCCTACCGACATTATAAGTTACCTATTGCATATGACACACAAGTACCTATGATGCCTCTTCTATTTCTAGGAGTTGATATCTGTCATATTTACTTATTCTTTCTACTGTTTTCATATTTTTGTACAACCCCTGGATATATATATATATATATATATATATATATATATAATATATATATATATATATATATATATATATATATATATATATATATATATATATATATATATATATATATATATTGCAAAATAACTTAAATTTTAATTTCAAGTTTGTAGTTATGTTATGGTAGATTCCACCTTAGACCTGTGAGCCCTACCTCAAGTTTAGAATATATAAAGACTTCGAATTTTGTAAATTATGATAAAAGGTTGAGTTTAAAAGAAATAAGTTTTAAGAATATATCTAAGAAAAAGAAATACGAAAAAGTGCGATAATAAATAAAAGAAAGATCAAAATCAAAGTTAAGAAAAGCTACGACAATGTGAACAAGTTAATGAATTTTTGAATACTACATTAATTTAACATGAATACCCGAAGGTATTGTTATATAGGAATAGAATAGAAAAGATAGACATTATATACTATTTTGACAATTAAAAATATGTTTCTATGAGAATTTTATTTTTGCCAGATATCCAGCTGGATAGCAGTACTATCCGTGCCAAATAGTCAGATACCAAAAAAAGGGCTGATAAATGGATAGCAATTGGATATCTAGCCCATCCCTAAGTATATATATATATATATATATATATATATATATATATATATATATATATATATATATATATATATATATATATATATATATATATATATATATATATATATATATATATATATATATATATATATATATATTATAAAATGAAGCCAAACCCACCAATACATAAACTCGCACACAATATAGATATATTTTATAAAGACTGCTAAAACATGAAAACTGCTGCTATCTTTTATTCAAAGAGCAACCTCTAACTACTAATAAATTGAAGTTAATGAAAAATATAATTTGAATATTACAATTATTTGAAAAAAAAAAAAAAAAAAGTTCTGATAATGCAGATTTATCTTTTGTAATACCTACCATAAAGAGCTTCTAAGAAGTTGAAATATTTTGAGGTGGCTTTGTAATTTTTTCTCACCACCTCAGTTTACTCTTTATAGGGGTGATGTTTGTCCCTGTATGGAGTACACATCACACATTTGGGCTGGTTCCACTCATACAGCTCTTCTTGAAAAGGCGGAGTCTAGGGCTTTTTATCTAATCAGCTCTACTACTCTCACATTCTCGCCAGCTTCTTTGTGCTCATCGAATTGTTGAGTTACTCTCTCTATACCATCTGTTTTACAATTCGCAATGCTTTTTTGAATCCTACTGTTGCATACCTCCTCCACTGTATTAGGCTCATGACATGCCATTCTACACAGTCTCATCTTTTCCCAGTACAACTCTGACAATAGACTTAACTGCTATGCTCAACTGGTAAAGTCTGGAACATGCTCCCTTTATATTACCTAATTACCTTTGATATACACATCTTTAAACTCCATGTAACAGGATATGTCAGCCTTTAGCTCAACTAGATTTCTGATGCTTCCGACTCTGGTGAAAATTAATAGGCCTCTGGCCTTTGCCTATCAGAAGTGATAATATGATATATATATAAAGGATATATATTTAGTACTCAAATAGTCTTTTGCTTCATACGATACATTTATGGTATATATATTACCTTAATTTCAGTAGATTGAATATAAAAGGTCAAATTTTTATTCTATGAAATCACCTGTAATTTGTAATTTAAATTTCTTGAATTTGAAATTTCAAATATGATTTCATTTTATAGTAATACTAATCACCAAATGAATATATTTTTTTACTCTACTAAAATATAAAAACAAAAATATACTATTAAAATGAATTAAGTCTAATTAATCATAGAAAAACTTTCATATAATAAAAAAAAACTATCTAAAATTGTTATCACAAAAATATACAAATTGTAATAATATGGTATATATGAATTTGGAATAAAAAATAATTTGGATATATCAGTAGAGAGATACATCAATTTCAATATAGAATTTAATAATTATATTTGAAAGCATGGCAGAGAGCTTTATTAATGGCTCTGCCCCTATAAGTGGTGGAGAGTTTAATTTTTTACTATATATTGAAATTTATTAAATATTAAGATAATTGTGGCATTCACAGTAGTGGATATTTTTGTATGAGACCATGTTCCTGAAACTAAATATATACACATTGCGAGTTCGACTGGAACTATGCATAGGAATTTGAAACTAACAACATAGACTATGAATTTCTATTATATATATATATATATATATATGATAAGGTTAAGAAATTGTCTGTCCTTCAATATATGAAAATATCAATATATGGAAACATTGATATATTAATTTTATTTTTTTGATATTTGTATTATTTTTATTTAGCTTTCATTTCATTTATGCTTATTAAAATTATTATTTAGTTTTCTAGAGTACTTAGTTCAACTTATCATAACCTGAATGACTGAAGTTTGCCATGATAAAGGCCTAACCAATAGATAGAAATTTCAAAATATCAATATAAATGTATCAATATACAAGGTAAGACAACTTCTTAACCTAAGCCTATATATATATATATATATATATATAATATATATATATATATATATATATATATATATATATATATATATATATAAATATATATATATATATTTATATATAGAAATAGATATAATTTATTTGCAACCAGAATACGTAATTTCAGTTAAACTCGCAATGCGTGAATACGTAATTCCAATCAAACTTGCAATGCAAAGGTATGTAGTTATTTTCAGCAACCTGGTCTTGTACGAAAAAATCCACTACTGTAAATAGTACAATTACCAATATTAATTTTAATATTGAAATATCATTCATACTTATATTGAAATATCAACCTTTGTAAATTCATCCATATAGCTATAATTTATCTACTTTTTATAAACATTTTTAGGTAATTGGTATTTCTATAGAGTAAAAGGGCTCTTCCATGCTTAATTTAATTTATTCAATATATTTATATTTTCAGTTGAGTAAAAAAATATTCAGATGGTGCTTAGTGATATTCATTTTACTTTTCTGTAAGCTAAGCATAATTTGAATTTCTAAATTTAATTATGCAAACTGCCAGCTTCCCAGATTCTGCTGCATAATTACCGACTAATGAAAACGTTTACCTATAATTTTAATTAGTGTAAAGATAAACACTATGTAAACCACAACTTCTATATTACCGCCTTAATTTTATGTTACTTGGCGCATTTTAACTACTCATTTAACATATTTCTATTGGAAATATCGCCTACGACTTTTAATCATAAATATGGCAGCCTCCAGCAAATAAAGTCACAAGCTTTGGCCTATAACAGCAATGGCTACAAAGTTAATATTTTCTTTATGTTATTGATTTCACTCATAAAACAGGTAACAATAGCATTCACTTTGTATTTTTCATACTTAAGCTTCTAAACTAAAGTATGAAGCAGGCGGCGGATAAGAAAAGCGTTTAAATTTCAACAACTATCACCCACATTGTTTGTTTGCGATCAACAAAAAAAATCAGGGAGGCAAAGACCAAGCCAAGGTCGCTTTTCCTATTTCTTTTGCCCGTACACGGTTTTCAATCTAAATCTGAGGGACTATATTTATACAGTCATCATGAATGGAAATTTTTCATATTAGAAAGAGTTAAATGTGCAGTCCTTAAAAAAAATAAATAAATAAATAAATAAATAAAAAAATCAAAAAAAAAATCAGAGAAGTATTAGTAAAATTCCAGTATTAATATAGCATCACTTTTATTTTTTTCTCTCATGCAACTTAGGAAAATCAAATTAGTGACACATGTTGAAGAGAATTTTGTAGTAACTTCTAATAATTTTAACAGATTCTGTAAAAAAAACTTACAACAATATTTTTCCAGTTTTTGCTAATTATTATTTATTTTCATAAATAACAATAAAAACAAGAAATAATAATAATAATAATAATAATAATAATAATAATAATAATAATAATAATAATAATAATAATAATAATAATAATAATAATAATAATAATAATAATAATAATAATAATAATAATAATAATAATAATAATAATAATAATAATAATAATAATAATAATTATGACGAAATGTGCAAAAAACAGTTTGAGTATTGGATAAAGAAAATGATTTAGGTGTGATTGTGATTGTAGTTTGAAAGTATCAGGAGAGTGCTTAGAAGCCATGAAAAGAGCTAACAAAACGCTAGTAATAATAAATCGAAATGTTAATTACAAAAGCAAGAATATGATCAGTAAGCTCTATATCGATTGAATAGGGTTTTGCCCGTGAGTGGTGGTTATGTGTAAAAAAAAAAAAATAAAAATAAAAAAAAAAAAATAGTTGAGTCCTAGGTACAATGTTTGGGCTCGTTATCAAAGAAAAACGTTAATATATGAAGAAGCAGTATTTCACAGGGCATCAAAATTTTTTTTTGAATTTCCAAACAAGATTTACAAGCTCGAAGATAGCTCAAAAGAATGGAGTTATTTTCTGTAGAAAGGAGATTTCTTAGAGGTGAATTATCAAGCATATATAATATTTTCATCAACGGACAATGCGGATCTAAGTTTTTTCATTATATTACTATAGACTGACAAGGGATCATAATTAAAAGATAAATAAGAAAGGATGTCACCTAAATATGAGAAAAAAACTTTCAGGTAATGTTCCAAGTAAATGTCTCAAGGGAATATCCCTTTCAAACAATATTAAAAAAAAAAATAAAATCTCGAGATAATATTTTTATCAATCATTATTTTGTAGGAAAAATGGTTCATTAAAAATATAATTGAAAAATCGTTGCTCATCTGATTTTAATGGAAAAATGAAATTTTCAAAGTATATGTAATTCGACTTGTTAAACAACTTTTATTTAAATCATTTTGTTTTATATCATTCTCTTAGACTTCTAGTCTAAACGATTAAATATGGTTAGAGGTGACACATTAAAGCTTTTAATGGAACACATCTAAAAATTGTAGTTTTTTTTATTTTTTTTTTTTTTTTTTTTTTTTTTTTTTTTTTTTTTAGAGAGAGAGAAAAAGAAAATAGATCGGAATAGAATTTTGACAGCTAGTTTAATAATGCCTAAAATTGAAAATTCATTCACATCTGAAAAAATTAAAAGAATACAGAATTACATACAAATTTCCTTCAATATTCTTATTCAGCAATAAACTTTGTTCTGAAAGTATAGTTTGAGCGTTAGAAAGCACCCAAATTTCTTTTTTTTTTTTACTTAAATGATTAATAAAAAAGAATTTCCAAAGTCTAGTAAATTAAATCATGTTAATCATCGTGCTGATTTTAAAATTCATTCTTAAGGGAGTATATATATATATATATATATATATATATATATATATATATATATATATATATATATATATATATATATATATATATATATATATATATATATATATATATATATATATATATATATATATATATATATATATATATATATATATATATATATATATATATATATATATATATATATATATATATATATATATATATATATATATATATATATATATATATATATATATATATATATATATATATATATATATATATATATATATAATTTTTTTTAATATCTCCTCTGGTGGGTAATGGCCAGAGGCCTTCTAATTTCGACCAGTGTTGAGGCAATACTGGAACCCGATCGTTAAACTCTGACATGTCTCGATACCTGGCGCTTAAAAGTGTGTGCAAGCAAAAGGAAGTTGGGAAAACATATAAAGGGGAGTGTGTTCCAGATTTATCAGCATAGTACATGAAAGATTGAGCATAGCGGTTAAGTCTGGGGACAGAGAGTTAGGCAGAGAAAAGTTGAGACTGTGTAGAAAGTCGTCTCGAATGAGCCCTTCTCAGTGGCTTAGATATGCGAAGTGAGAGTTCAGAAGAGTAGTGTTCGTTGGGTTATCTATAGTTTAGAGAGAGTGACGCAACAATTCGAAGAGCAGAAAGAGACTGGAGAGAGTTAGTAAGAGCAAAAGAATTTATAAGACGAAAAGTTCTAGACTTCCTCTAGTATGTGTGGAACCGCCCCTGAGATGTGAGACGTAGTCCATAAGAGGTCGAACAACATCTTTATAAAGAGCAAGCAACTTTGGTGACGTAAAAAAACCACGAAGGTTCCTCAGAAAACCCGACCTTTTAGAACTTGTTTAGAAAGAGAAGTAATGTGATCCTTATAAGAAAGATCGCGAGAAAAATAAATAAATGAAGGGTTTAGTTTATTGTTTTCTAAGAAGATGTCATAGTTGTGTGGAAGGTTCTGTCGAGTAGAAAGATGGAGGATTTGAGTCTTTGAAGTACTGAAAGCGACCATATTTTCTCTGTCCCAATTTGAATTACGAGATAGACCAGAGGTAAGTTGCTCCAAGGCAATTCTTCTTGCGTCATTTAACAACTATTGGGAGGGGCGTCTTTCAAAGTGAAAGGAGTAATGAAGGGTGAAGTCATCATCATAGGAGTGTATAGGAGATGAAGCAATAGAGAGAAGATCATTAATGAAAAGTAGAAAAAGAGTTGAAGGTAGGGTATATCCCTGAGGAACACCACTATTTATAGATTTATAAGAAGGACGGTGGTCGTCTACAACAGCTGCTATAAAACTTCCAGAAAGGAAATCAGGGGGAAGGTCACATAGAGAATGATAGATTCCAAAAGAAGGAAGTTTGAAAATCAAAGATTTGTGCCAGACTCTACCGAAGGATTTCGATATGTGTAGCGCCAAAGTGAAAGATTCACCAAAACAAAGAAAGAACGGTGGACCAAGAGTCAGAAAGATGGGAAAGAAGATCACCAGTAGAGCGTTCTCTACGAAAGCCATACTTGCGATCAGAGATAAGATTAAAAGAATTAAGGTGTTTCCAAATCTTCCTGTTAAGGATAAATTCGAAAACTTGAGAGAGAACGGAGGTTAAAGAAATAGGGTGAGTTAGAGGGTTGAGAGGTGTTCCCTTCTTCAGCACATTCTGAATGAGCTCTCGTTTCCGGAAAGAAGGGAAGGTCGATGTGGAGAGACAAAAACGAAATGGTTTACCAAGAAAGGGTGCAAGCTCAGAATTGCAAGTTTTGAGAACCACAAGAGGAATACCATCAGGACTATACGAATTCTTAATGTTAAGCTCAGAGAGAGCAGAAATTACATCTTTAGAAGAAATTACAATATTAGGCCTAAATGAGTTGAAGGGGGTTAAAAGAGGAGGAATAGCTCTCGAATAGTCTAAGGTAGAGTTAGAGGCAAAAGTTTGAGTAAAGAGTTCAGCTATATTAAAAGATGGTACAGTTGTACCATCAGAAGGTACTCGAGAAAGAAAAGAGGTAGAAGCAAATTTAGAATTGACATTATTTACAAATGTCAAAAAGGGCAAGAGGAAGAACCAGAAAGATTATTGCATTTTCGACATTGAAAAGACTTGAAGATTTGAAGAAACATAACAAGAAACGGAGATAAGGTGATCAGATGTACCCAGAACAGGAAAGTAACAGCATAAGGAGAAGGATAAGTTTTAAGAAACAACCTAGCATGTTGGTTTCATCATCAAGACAGTCAGGGATACGGGTAGGGGATTACACCAACTGCTCAAGGTCATTTTAGATAGCAAAATAGAACTTACGTTCACTAGATGTATCATGAAAATTAGATGAAAGCCATTGGTTTTGGAGAACATTAAAATCACCTAAAATGATGATTTCTGAGAAAGGAGAAGAAAGAATATGATCTATTTTGGAGTTTAAATAGTCGAGGAATTTTTTATAGTCAGTAGTATTAGGAGATAAATAAACAGAACAAATAAATTTAGAATTATAATTGCAAGGGAGCTTATAAGTCATAAAGTAGAGAATTCAGGAGATTCCAAATTGGAGACACGAGAACAGACAACATCGTTGCGCACATATTGGCAAAATCTGCCTTTGGCTGAAAATTGAGGATAGAGACAGTGGGAGGTAACATAATAAGGTTTGATGTCAGTGCACTCAAGCATCTGAGTTTCAGTTAAGATCAAGAGATGATGTTTAGAAGAAGAGAGGTGGTGTTCGACAAAGGGGAATTAGGAAAAAGATTGAGAATGTTGTAGAAATTAAATGAAAATAGAAGACCGTGCATCGGGGCAAGCTGGATGCGATTTCTTGGCCGCACGATCACTATCATCGGAGGCCGCCAACTCCCATGTAATGATGGGGTGAGGGGTAGATAAGGGGCATTCTTTGGATGACGCCTCTCCAAGCATCTCCGAGGCAGCTTTATCTTTCGCCATTTTTGTGTTGTTTAAAAACGTAATGTATCAGTAAACGCTTGTAAATTTGTGGGGACATGTGATGAAATTGAGTGGAGAGGTAATGGGAGCATACAATCTCTAGGGTACACTAGAGACCCTTTGAGAATGTGAAACGTGAAAAGGAACGAACCAAAGGGCAACAGAGTGAAACGGAATGGTCTAGCCCATCCTATCACTCCTTGGGTTATGCCCAGTGTGGAGGTCCTTGTATGGCTTCAGACGGTGCTACGTCCTCCCCCCTATATATATATATATATATATATATATATATATATATATATATATATATATTATATATATATATATATATATATATATATATATATATATATATATATATATATATATATATATATATATATATATATATATATATATATATATATATATATTATATATGTAATCTTTGATTTGCAAGCGCTAAATTTTAAGAAAGAAATATCTCACATCATTTGCAAAATAATTTTTATTTATATATTTATTTATTTATTATCATTATTATTATTATTATTATTATTTATTTTATTTTTTATTTTTTTGAAATTCCTCTTTAAACTTTCTCAAGGGAATTCTTCATTCGCTTTAATCTTCGTTTGCTTACACCTCTATGTCAAATTATTCTATATATATATATATATATATATATATATATATATATATATATATATATATATATATATATATATATATATATATATATATATATATATATATATATATATATATATATATATATATATATATATATATATATATAT
>SEYY01001755.1:0-2500 GCA_009176605.1 Armadillidium nasatum | reverse complement strand
TAGCAGAGCAAGAAACAATGGAATAGAGGGTGTCATTGGATCAATTATCTTTGGTCTTTCTAGAGTTTTAAATTTGAAAAGAGAGAGCAATTTTTCTTTTTTCAATGCCTCAAAAGCTCAATTATTTTTTATATCTGTTGAACTCAATCACTCTTCAACAATCCTAAATATTCTTGGGTTTTCCTATTGTAGACATTCTTCTTCAAAGGATCATATTGTTTGTTTGTTGATTTCCTTAAACAAGTTCCCAAGAGGTAAGATGTTCTGAGACAACTTCATAACATCCCCAAACTATTCCAGTTATATTATATATATAATAAGACTTCGTTCTCTTATTTGGAATACTCGCCACATATAGGGATCCCATTACCTTAGTTCCATAGTTCTTGAAAGTACCAGCATATACTATCATAATATATATATATATATATATATATATATATATATATATATATATATATATATATATATTATATATATATATATATATATATATAAGCTGTTACTCATCCTTTGGGTCAAATCGATATTTGAGAGCTCTATATATTTCATCATTGCAATTGTCTTCCATACATGTTACATGATTCACTTTACCTTTAGCCTGGATACCCTATTATTAAACAACCCTTTAAAGGGTAAATATGAGGTATACACTATGAGCAGATAAATTAATTTGGCAAGTGTGGGATGGGACACATTTTGATCCTAAAGTTTAGTAATACACAAGATAGAAGAGAACCCAATATAAGATCCCCAAAATTAGCGTAATAGAAAGTTGTGTATTTCACAGAAAAAAGTAGCACAAAGATAAAATATATATATATATATATAATATATTATAAATATATAATAATATATAAATATATAATATATAATATAATATATCTATTATATATATATATATATATATATATATATATATATATTATTTTTATAATATATATAAATATTAATTTATATAATATATATATAATATTATAATATATATATATATATTATATATATTATATATATATATATATATATATATAATATATATATATATATATATATATATATATATATATATATATAATATCCGTGTACTTCTTACCTTTTAATGTAAGACACTTACACAAACCAACTAAGTGTGATACAGTTTTCACTCTGACTGACTGAAGAGTAACCATTAATGCCTTTAATAAAATTTTCTACTGCCAAAGAAAGCTCCTCCTTCAACAATGAAATTGAGAGAGAGAGAGAGAGAGAGAGAGAGAGAGAGAGAGAGAGAGAGAGAGACAGACAGAAGACATACAGAAAAGGGAGAAGACAACAAAAAAAAAAAAAAAAGGATTATGAAGAGAGAGAGAGAGAGAGAGAGAGAGAGAGAGAGAGAGAGAGAGACAGTATGACAAAGAGAAAGGGAGAGAGACAGTATGACAAAGACAGAGAGAGACAGAGAGAACTTTTCCCTTCCCGTAGATGAGATTAACGTTTTGTATGTGTTCCTCTTTTGATGGACGAGCGCGAGGCTCACTTTCTTCCTCCAGATAAACTAGTTCGGTGAGAATCCCTTCTTTTAATTTAAAAAAGAAAATAAAATTAAACGCAATGGTGCAGTGCGGGTATTACTAAGCATTAATTTATGACATAGATACTATTATTTGATTTTTTTATTTGTAATTTATTTAATTTATAAAAAAAAAAAAAAAAAAAAAAAAAAAATTGGTTATACAATAATTACATTGGAATTGATGCATTTTATGAACAATGCTCTCTCTCCTCTCTATTCTCTATCTATCTATCTCTCTATCTTCTATCTGATCTTTTATATATATATATTTATATATATATATATTAAGAGTAATATATATTTATTATATTTATATTTATATATATATTATATATATTCTATATATATATCTAAAATATTATTTTTTTTTCAAAAGTGAAATTTTCAATATTTCTGGATAGATCGTCTACAACACTTTTAGCATTAAACCTGATTTGAGAAATTTAATGAAACTTTAATCACTTGCCCAAGGTACTTAAAAAATGTGACCAAAAATATTTTCTTTTTTTTTTTAACCTCTGTAAGTTACATTTTAAGATTATAATAATGTAAATAGCCTAAAGCTCTTGCGATGTTTGCATCTATGTTTTAATGTTAAGAATTTTACCAGTCATTGTGTTTTATTTTATCATCTTGTTTCTATTAAATTTTTAAGAAACTGACCTTTGATCAAAGTCTACGGGAAAATTACATCTTTATTCAACAAGTGGAAGTCGTTGTTGTTTCGATTGACATTTGAAATTTTTTTTGAGTCAAAGTCGGACGTTTGAAATTTTATGAGCCGGAGTAAAATGCTTCAAATTTTAAGAGTCGAAGTCAGAGTTGGAAGTCAAACACTTGAAATTTTAAGAGTCGGAGTCAGTCAGATCTGGGCATTTAAAATTTAAGAGTCGTAGTGAAACACTCGAGATTTAAAATAAAAATAATAATTTAAAATAGTAATAATAA
>SEYY01001754.1:22500-31907 GCA_009176605.1 Armadillidium nasatum | reverse complement strand
CAAGGAGGGTTGCCTTGGAGCAGCTGACCTCTGATCTATCTCGTATTTCAAATTGGGGCAGAGAAAACATGGTTGCTTTCAATGCCTCAAAAACTCAATTCCTCCATCTCTCCACTCGACACAATCTTCCATACAACTATGATATCTTCTTCGAAAACACTCAACTCAGACCTTCATCTGTTCTTAATATTCACGGTGTTTCCTTTTCTCGTGATCTTTCTTGGAAAGATTACATTACCTCTCTTTCTAAACAAGCTTCTAAGAGGTTAGGTGTTCTGAGGCGCCTTCAGTATTTCTTCACTCCACCCCAGTTGCTTGCTCTGTATAGGGGTGTTGTTCGCCCCTGTATGGAGTATGCTTCGCACATCTGGGGTGGTTCCAAACATATAGCTCTCCTAGAGAAGGTGGAGTCTATGGCATTTCGTCTCATCAACTCTCCTGCTCTTACTAACTCTCTTCAATCTCTTTCTGCCCGTCGAATTGTTGCGTCACTCTCTCTATAATATCGTTATTACAATGACACTGCTCTTCTGAACTCTCGTCGCATACCGCCTCCACTGAGAAGGACTCGTGCGACTCGACTTTCTAAACAGTCTCACCCTTTTTCTGTCAAACTCTATGACCCCAGACTTAACCGCTATGCTCTGTTCTACATGTACTCTACTGGTAAAGTCTGTAACTCACTCCCTTCTTCTATTTTTCCAACTTCCTATGACTTACACTCGTTCAAACGTCGTGTATCAGGTCACGTTGGCCGTTAATTTGACCAGGCTTCCGTCTTTCTCCCTAACTCTGGTAGAATTTTAGTAGGCCTCTGGTCTTTGCCCACCAGAGGTGAAATAAAATATATATATATATATATATATATATATATATATATATATATATATATATATATATATATATATATATATATATATATATATATATATATATATATATATATATATATATATATATATATATAGTTTAATTGTATATGTCGGTGCGGTGCGGTGCGTGGTGCGCTGATTTCGGTGCGGTGCGGTGCGCTTAGTTTAGCTTTTGGTGCGGTGCGGTGCGGTGCACTGCATTTTGCTTCCGGTGCGGTGCGGTGTGGTGCGCAATGAACGCCAACTGGTGCGGTGCGGTGCACGACGACCTGGTGCGGTGTGGTGCGGTGCGGTGCGGAAAATTCCGGAGCTCGGCCAACCCTAATATATATATATAACACGCGTGGTGATAGGATGGGCTAGACCATTCCGTTTCACTCCGTTGCCCTTTGATTCGTTCCTTTTCGCGTTTCATCTTCTCAGAGGGTCTCTAGTGTACCCTTGACTCACATTGGAGTGCCTATGCTCCCACAACCTTTCCCCTTCTTCACATGTATCCTACAAATTTACAAGCGCTTACACTTACATTACCTATTAAATAAATCAAAAAATGTCGAAACATAAATCTGCCTCGGAGAAACCAAGAGGGGCGGATTCCAAATATAACCCCTCATCCACTCCTTTCCCCATCATCACTTGGGAGTTAGTGGTGGTGGGGTTTGTGCCACTAAGACCTTGTTGACAACTTGCCCTGGTGCACGGTCTTCTTTTTTCATTAATTTCTGCAGCATTCGCTGTCTTTTGTCTAATCTCCATTTTGTGGGACACCACCTCTCTTCTTAGCTGAAACTCAGGTGTCTGAGTGCTCTGACAGTAAATCCTACTCTGTTTCCTCCTACTATCTCTTTCCTCAATTTTCAGCCAAAGGCGGATGTTGCGCATATGTGCGCAATGATATGATGTCTGTTCTCGTCTCAAATTTGGAGTCTTCTGAATTCTCTACTTTATGGCTTAAACTTTCCTGCAACTCTACAACTAAATTCATTTGTTCTGTCTTCTTATCTCCTAACTCTACAGACTAAATATATAAAATTCTTCGACTACCTTAATAGAACAAAATAGAACATTCTTTCTTCTTCTTTCTCCGAAATCATCATTTTAGATAATTTCAATGTTCACCACCGCCAATGGCTTTCATCTAGTTCTCATGATATAGCTGGTGAACTCGCCTTCCAATTTTCTATCCAGAATACCTTGAGCAGTTGGTGCAACTCCCTGTATCCCTGACCGTCTTGGTTATGAACCCAACATACTTGATCTTTTCTTAACCTCTTATCCTTCTCCATATACTGTTAAACTCTTTCCTCCTCTGGGTTCATTCGATCACCTTCTTATAGCTGTATCTTGTCTTGTCTCTTCAAGTCTTCCGCAAGAACGGCCCCCGCACCTTCGGCGAGGAGACGTTTCTGGCATTTCGGTGCCACTAACTGGTCTGACTTGTGGTTGTACTTTTCTGATTTTCCATGGAATGATTACTGTTTCCGTGAGAGGGGTCCTTCTGAGTGTGCAGAGCGTATAACCGAGATGATTCTCTCTGCCATGGAGGCGTTCTTTTCATATTCTTTCCCTTCTACTAAACCTAGCAACCTTCGTTTAAGTCTGCTTGTTCTCGTGCAATCCGCAGCAGGGATGCTGCCTTTAGGGATTACCGTCGTCTTCAAACTTCAGAAACTCATGCAACTTATTTTTCATCCCGGAATCGTGCAAAATCTATTCTTCGAGATACCAAAAACTCTTTCTCCTCCGCAATGCAATAATCTTTCTGGTTACTCTTCCTCTCGCCCTTTCTGGCATTTTACGAAAAATGTCAACTCTAACTTTGCTTCTTCCTCTTTCCCTGATCTAGTATCTTCTGACGGTTCAATTGCCGTTTTGCCTTCCTCAATAGTTAAACTCTTCGCTCAAACTTTTGCCTCCAAATTCAACCATAGACGATTCCAGAGCTTTTCCTACTCCTTCAACCCCCTCCAACTCATTTATGCCTAAAATTGAAATTTCTTCTAAAGATGTTATTCTCTGCTTTCTCTGAGCTTAACACTAAGAAGGCGTATGGTCCTCGTGGTATCCCTCCTGTGGTTCTCAAAACTTGTGCTTCTGAGCTGACACCCTACCTATTTCGTCTATGTCTTTCTACTTCAAACTTTTCTCCTTGCTAGAAACGTGCGCTCATTCAGCCTGTGCCGAAGAAGGGAGATCCCTCTCAACCCTCTAACTACTCTCCTATTTCTTTAACCTCCGTTCTTTCTAAATGTTTTCGAATCTATCCTTAACAGGAAGATTTGAAAACATCTCAATTCTTATAATCTTATCTCTGATCGCCAGTATGGCTTTCGTAAGAAACGCTCTACTAGTGATCTTCTTTCCCTTCTCTCTGACTTTTGGTCCTCCACTCTTCGGCATTTCGGTGAATCTTTTTCTGTTGAGCTGGACATATCGAAAGCTTTCGATAGAGCTTGGCACAAAGCTTTGATTTCGGAATTATCCTTCTATCTGTGGCCTTCTCTCTGATTTCCTTTCTGGTCGTTCTATAGCAGCTTTTGTAGTTGACTACCGTTCATCCTATAAATCTATCAATAGTGGTGTTCCTCAAGGATCTATTCTATCCCCAACACTTTTTCTGCTTTTCATTAAAGACCTCTCTATTATTTCATCTCCTATCCACTTCTATGCTGATGGCTTCACCATTCACTACTCTTTTCATTTTGAAAGGTGCCCTTCCCAACAACAGTTAATAGACGCAAGGAGGGTGGCCTTGGAGCAACTAGCCTCTGATCTATCTCTCATTTCAAATTGGGCAGAGAAAACATGATCGTTTTCAATGCCTCAAAAACTCAATTGCTCCATCTCTCTACTCAACACAACCTTCCACACAACTATGATATCTTCTTCGAAAACATAGAACCCAAACCTTCATCTCTCCTTAATATTCTCGGTATTTCTTTTTCTCGTGATCTTTCTTGGAAAGGTCACATTATTTTTCTTTTTTAACAAGCTTCTAAAAGGTTGTGGTTTTTTAAGCGGCTTCAGCATTTCACTCCTCCCCAGTTGCTTGCTCTGTTTAGGGGTGTTCGCCCCTGTATGGATTACGCTTCACACATCTGGGGTGGTTCCACTCAAACAACTCTCCTAGAAAAGGTGGAGTGTAGTGCTTTTCGCCTTATCAACTCTCCTGCTCTCACTAATTCTGTCCAATCTCTTTCTGCCCGTCGAATTGTTGCGTCACTCTCTCTATACTGTTGCTATTAATTATTATTATTATTATTATTATTAATATTGTTGTTGTTTTTAATTTGGAATATTACTTAATTGATGGAAACATGAATGTTTTTCTCATGTAAAACTCACGAGTTTTCCATCACAGATTATATAATAGGATTGGTTAATATAAAGAAATACGATTCCAGAATAATGTTTGCGAATTTTAAATTAAAAATTATTTACACAGGTTAACATGTTACAACTTGCAACAACATCTGTTGTTATGTTAGTGTCATCAATGGATTTGCGTGCTATTGTTTTGAAGAGATTGAATGACGACAATAGCACAAAAAGCACACCTGATATTGTCTTCACAAATCCTCGTCTTTTAGGAGATTCCAAGATTAGGTCTGTCCACATGATTTAGACAATTCTTTTGTCTTTTATTTATTTAACAAGTTATTTGAACATTTTTTTAAGTATTTTAATTTATATTTCTTATTTGTTTCATTTCCATTTTTTTAAAATAGACAAAACGTAATCAGAATAGTTGTTAAAAACATTTTGTCAGTAACTGAAAATAATGATTTATAATATTTTTGTATACGAGTGTAGAGAAAAGTTGTGAACGAGTTTCGAAGCAGTTATTGAATTAATATTAACTAACCTTGAATTCCATGGTTTTAACCAATTTTTAGTTATTTCTTTTCATTCCAGTTGCGACAAAGAGTGGCTAATCACATTTGACAGGAGAGAATCCTGGGAGTTTCTCTCATTATACAAGGCGTCACTTTCTTCTTCAGAAAAAGACCTACAACTGCAGTTAATGTTTAAATTTAAACCCTTAACGACACCCTACATGTTCCACATTTTTCAATCAACGGTTAGTAACAATTTTTTTTAGATAAATTTCATTGGTTGTTAAAGAGATTGAACGACTACGACTAAGAACAGAACCAATGGTATTTTGTTTAAAATATATATTTTCAATTAAATATAAAGGTCTCCATGATACCATGCTTTACAGAATCTATTAAAGCAATTTTTTTAGTTTTAAAGAGTTTAATTTCTTTGATTTTGAACATTGGAGATACAAAATATTCTTTCAGATTAGGATCCAATGCTCCAACCGATTCAGACTTAATCATTTATGTATGCCGTATGTTTTTATTAGGCTTTTAACTGAATAATTGAGAATGATTATAAATAAATTATAAATAAATTACCAGCCTCCAAAAATTTAATATAAAATAAGCAAAATAAATTTAATTAAAGTATGTTTAAGTTTTTGTGTATTGTTTTGCAATACCCTAACTATTCAGAGCTCTTATTAAAGAGCTAGTATTCTCTGAGTCAAATTTTTTTTTCATAGTTTATAAAATCTTTGCATAGAGGGTTTTTATTATCATTATATCTGATTGAAATCCAGTAATTTTCCAAAACTGGAAGGAAGATAATTGATATATAGTTATATTACTTCTTCATCTAACTTCTTTTTATTGTCATTTGTCAATTTGTTTTCTTGCAAGCATTTATTAAGAAGATTTATTAATATAATAGGAACTTCGTTATCCCCATTCTTTGGTATGTTAATTGATACTCTTTTCACCGATTGACTCTCCTCTTTTATGTTTTATGGCATGTGCCACATGAGTAATAATTATAATAGAGACATGTATATCATTTTCATTTATATTTAATTGATTTTCAGTTTCAACGCTATCATGAAACTCTGCATCAAAATTCTCTATTTCCACTATTTGAAATTTTGCTACCACTTTGGTCTTTTATTGCTATTAGCTGTTGATTCACCAGCGACATCTGTTATTTTATTATTTAGTTTTTTTTCAATTGCTTATTATCATCAATGGTAATTGAAATGTATTTGTTCAGATTTTGGTTCATTTCCTTGTATTTTATGTTTTTAAGATTTCCACCTTTTATCATGTTTCTTCTTTTGTTTAACAGTTGGAATTTAGTTTTGATTTTAATTTGCGGTTTATGAAACTAAAAAGATTACGCTTTTATTTTCTTTGTCTTCACGAATGTGTTATTAATACATAAAATAATATAACATATAAGCTTTACTTCTATTTTGAGCTCATATCTTCCTCATTATTTCCACTTTATCCTTATCATTTTGTGTGTGTATGGGATTGCTTAAATTGGAAGTAGCTCTTATATAGTATGTATTATTTACGATTAAGAACACATTGATGCTAATCAATAAAATAAGCTTATTAAGCGTTTTAGAGTTTAGTTATATTAAACTGAACATAAGAAATGATGTTATTTGATTTTGTTCATCTAACTTTTTATCATTTGATTAATTAGACTACTTTTAAATTTTTAAACACATTTTTTTCGATCCAATCAAAATTCTAATGCATTTTCTTTAAGATTTGGTAAGCCTATGGATGGAATTTTCGTCCCCTATGATGGGCGCTTTTCCATTTTGGGTTTAGTTTTACCATTCGCCATTCGGTGATGACTCCCTCTGTCAAAATTATTTGAGACTAGCAACGGAAACTTACTTTTATTATTAGTCATGAGCCATCAAGTCCATCTTCGATATTTATTTATTTATGTAAAATGAGTTCAATACCAATAGGTTTATTCCTTCAGCAAATTTTAACACTTATCCTCTTCTTTCGTTTCTTACAAATTTTCCCAATATTTATGGTGTTGTTAATGGGCTTTCCCACATTTGCAGTAATGATTTTGTAGTACTTTTTAGTAATGATTTTCTTGCGTGAGTGCATCGGTAATCATCTCGTAGAAGATTTCTATCTACCTGATTCTTTTAATTATGCGATTTGGTATTCCTAATATTTTCAGTAAATATTTTACTAAGCTGCTTTGAATAAAGAAAGCTTAATCTCTTCTCAAATGTATTAATATTTTTTTGCTAACTTAGTTTCTGTCCTTTATCTGAATTTTGATTTCACCCTCTTTATTTCACACAAAAATACGATGTACCAATTTATATTTTCAAGTTGGTGTTCGTTCATTAGTTTAAGTACTGCTTCTTGAGAGAGTTCTGCGGTAGTTGAAAGGTGCCTGCCGTAAGCAGGAGTCCACACACGACCAGTAATGGGGACTGCTTTAATTTTGGTGAATTTCTTTAAGAGGGGTTGACGACAACTTACCAAGCTTAATCAGTGTTTGTTTCTAAGAAATTTGTTAAACCTGCCACTTTTATAATAGTGAATTAAAGTAATTAAGCACTGTTATCCCAAATTCTCTACTAGGTGAACCTTTCTAGTAATGGTTTTATATACAGAAGAGTATATATATATATATATATATATATATATATATATATATATATATATATATATATATATATATATATATATATATATATATATATATATATATATATATATATATATATATATATATATATATATATAAAGGTATACACAATGGAACCCTCTGGTCATATAAGAGGGTACAAGATAGAATTTTCGTCTGAGGAATGCGACACGATCGAGAACGTGAGTCTCTACTCTCAGTCTGAATTAAAAAAAGATTTAAGGTATCCAAACCCGACAAGATTCGTCAGAAATTTCGTTTTCTCTTCCACGATAATTTCAGCGGAACTTTTAAGTAAGTCTGAATGAATTTAACCATTTTGATTTTCCACTTTTAATATTGAAATTATTAGTATTCATTTTATTCTTAAACATTGATAGCTTTTGAATAGTTTTAATAGCAAAAAAATACAATGACATTTCCATTCGCTTATATTCCTCTTAATGTAGGAAAATTGTTTTCTTCAGATTTGAGGTGGAATATATATATATATATATATATATATATATATATATATATATATATATATATATATATATATATATATATATATATATATATATATATATATATATATATATATATATATATATATATATATATATATATATATATATATATATATATATATATATATATATATATATATATATATATATATATATATATATATATATATATATATATATATATATATATATATATATATATATATATATATATATATATATATATATATATATATATATATATATATATATATATATATATATATATATATATATATATATATATATATATATATATATATATATATATATATATATATATATATATATATATATATATATATATATATATATATATATATATATATATATATATATATATATATATATATATATATATATATATATATATATATATATATATATATATATATAATTGATGGGAGAATACCAAAAATTTCTGACTCCCATTCCAATTCCGATGCCGATTCTTTCACTAGTGAGAAAGAATAAGAATATACTATTTAAAAAATGTATGATATAATTCAGATTTTATATTAGACACAATTCCATTAAATGAAGTTTACTGAAATACAAAATCACATACCTTAGTTCAAACACTTCCTTTCTATTTAGTTACAATTTATAAAACTATAATTGTCATATATTTTAATAATTTAAAGTACTATTGCAAATGAAATAGGAAAAAAGTAATAAAACAGTAAAGACTAAAATTTTATTTTATTGAAAGAATGTAAAAGAGTAACAGGTTTCCTTTTTTTTTTAAAAAAAAACTGAAAATTTAATATTTATGAAAAACCACTAACCACAATACATGTTATAACTGAAAAAAAAGCTAAATTTTGAAAATATTATATATTTAATGATAAATAAAAACCCTCAAATTAAAATATATATATTTGGTATCAAATTAAAATATAAATTTGGCATTTACTTTGTAAAATGCTTTATTTTAAAATAACAGAAATGTGAGAATCGGAAAAGTTGACGAAAAATTACAATTCCGATGCCGATTCTGATTCCATAAAAATTGAAGATTCTTCCAATTCTCAATGCCGATGCCAATAAATCGTCCCATCACTAATATATATATATATATATATATATATATATATATATATATATATATATATATATATATATATATATATATATATATATATATATATATATATATATATATATATATATATATATATATATATATTAGGGATGGAGCGATACCAAAATTTTTACCGATACCGATACCACTTTTTAACTGTTAAGTATATATATATATATATATATATATATATATATTATATATATATATATATATATATATATATTATATATATATATATATATATATATATATATATATATATTTATATATATGATCCAAGTAAGGCTCTAGGGGCCTGTCAGTGGGGGCAGCACTCGTTTCCATCAAAATCTGTGGTAAATAATTCCATCTGCCACCAACTGTTCCACCGTAGGCAGCTGATGT
>SEYY01001754.1:0-15000 GCA_009176605.1 Armadillidium nasatum | reverse complement strand
TGAAGTCGGGGTTTATTTCGGGGGGGGGTCCGTTTAGTGTGTTGTTTGGGGGTCTGTTTTATCAAGTATGAATGTGTTAGTTGAGTGTGTATATGTTTGGTTGTTGTGGTATTGGGGGGAGGAGGGGGATGTGATTTAGGATCTGTTTGTAAAAGGCGCCGGTGGACGATGGAGGGTGAGTTAGTCTCTGTGGGGTAGGTTGGAGGAGAGTATTGTGACATGGGTGTGTGGGTAGACGTGTTTTTGCGTAAAATTGGGTGCCTATCATTTCGAGGTGATTTCTTATAGGTAGTATCTTGGTTTCGTTATGTAGGTGTTGTTGAGGGGTTGTGCGTGTGCAGCCGGTGATGGTGCGAAGGGCTTTATTTTGCGTTATTTGGAGTTTCGTTAAGTTTTTGTCGGAGATCAGAGGGTGCCAGACAGGGGAGGCGTAGTTAATGGTGGGGCGTATAAATTGTTTGTAGATTGCAATTGAGGTTTGTATGTTGTTGTTTATGTCCGTATTGGCCACTGTTTTGAGGATGTTGAGTATATATATATATATATATATATATATATATATATATATATATATATATATATATATATATATATATATATATATATATATATATATATATATATATATATATATATATATATAACGTCAGACTTAACCTCCATGCTCAATGTTACATGTACTCTACTAATAACTTCTGGAATACATTCCCTTTATCTGTTTTCCCCAACTTCCTTTAACTTGCGCACCTTCAAACGCAACGTATAAGGACATGTCGACCTTTAATCGGCCATGATTAAGGTATTTCCTAACTTTGGTGGAAATTAGTAGGCCTCTGACTTTTGCCCATCAGAGGATTTATTTATTTATATTTATTTATATATATATATTATATATATATATATATATATATATATATATATATATATATATATATATATATATATATATATATATATATATATATATATATATATATATATATATATATATATATATATATATATATATATATATATATATATATATATATATATATATATATATATATTAATGTTATTTTAAACATTACCGTAAAAATGGATTTTAAAGTTCAATATTTTAAAACTAAAATCTTCTTACCTTTATCCAAGTCCCCCTCCTAAACCCCCCAAGCTTTAACCCAAAGTATTAAGGCCAAAATACCCCGAATAATACCCAAGAGAAATAGAAGGTTATGCATAGGTTATTGTAGATGACTTCTCGAAGACTTTCAATTTTTAAAATATTGATCACCAAAAGCTACAATAATTGGATACTTAGCTTCAACTCCTTGTATTAGTAGTATAATCAACAAATTATTAGCTTCACTAGCTAGCAATAACTTAAAACTAGCAATTAGTTTGTGAAATAATTTATCACTTTTATAGTAGTATTTTAACAATAAATTATTACAACAGTAATTAAACAAACTGTATTTAACAGCAACTGTTTTAATAACTTCTTTTAACACTGCACTTTTAACGATAGTTTTAACAAACTTCATACTGTGTACTTAAACTATGTACTTCTTAAGTATAAACAATGTACTGACTATATTATGTACTGACACTGTATTTCATAAATTGTACTTATACTGACTTAATAATGTACTGAAACTTTTTCCTATACTTATTTTTATTCACTCTTGCGCATTATCACGTGGTATAGGTCACGTGGGATAATATTTATAATTATTGCTTTGTTTTAGAGCGATATTATTTTGTAACGATGTAACGATTTTAACAGTAAGAATTTTAAATTATTTTAACAAGAATTTTAACATTTAATTGATCATTTTAAAAAAAAAAAAAAAAAAAAAAAAAAAAAAAAAAAAAAAAATATATATATATATATATATATATATATATATATATATATATATATATATATATATATATATATATATATATATATATATATATATATATATATATATATATATATATATATATATATATAATATATATATAATTTGAGGTAAATTACTTTATTTTTTTTATTAAAAAAACTTGCTTCCATATTTGTAATTTAAATAAATTTATAAATATTTGAATTCATATTTGCATTTATTCGGCATGAAAAGTCGAAGATAGTTCAGTGTTAAGTAGAATACTTTAAAAAATAAAGTGAAAGTAATACAGAAAGCAAAGATATTGACAACTTTAATATTTTAAAATTTTCTTGTAATTAAGAATTCTATTTTCTTCAAATATCCGGCCTGATACTGAGAAAAAGACCGGATATTTTAGATAACCGGGTCGTAACCGAATATCCGACCCATCTCTAATCATTATTTTTACAGGGTATTGGCACATGGACAGAGGTCGCGATTTCTGGATTGTAGGCGATTTACATGAAATTTATAAAGACAGAATGTAAGAATAAAAAATTTTTTTTTCATGAATTGTGTAATTAAATATATCTTTTGTCTTTCTTTCTTTTTAAAAAACTTTTTTCTTTTGTAAATTGAGATTGCAGATAAATGATCGAAGCAGCGATATTTACAATATCCGTTTAAATCAAATGTATTTAGGTCTCAAACATGGATTTATTGTGACCGCTCTGCATTACCAAAGAGGAATCGCTTTTTTCGGCACTAAAGAAGGTAAATAAAAAACCTTGGAACTTACTCCTAATTTTATAAGTTCTGCTTAAAAATATTATTGAATTATTATTTTCCGTTTGAACTCAAGAAGATCACAAAGGAAAAACATGTCATTGTTTTTTTGTTTTTTTGTTTTTTAATAAGAGAGTAATTTTAATTTTGAGTTTGTAATATTATTTCCTTGTAACTCTATTTTTTAAAAGCTTCTATCTTTGGACTGGACAAGTTGTCCCTATTTCAGTTACGTTCTATTAAAATGAAGGTCCAATTTCTTAAGTAAAAATAATAATAATAATATAAAAATTATTTATTTATTTATTATTATTATTATTATTATTATTATTATTATTATTATTATTATTATTATTATTATTGCATTTCAGGACACATTGCCGGGTACAAGACGTATGACAATGGAGAATTTGAAAAACCAACTCGCACCAAACCTGATCTCCTGGATCTAAGGAGGCCGTGGATGCTGCTCCATTGCGTCTCTTCGCAACCCATTACACAAATTCGTCCACTGTTTACCCCATTAGGGGTAATCGTGGCCGCTATCGATATGATCGGAAATTGTTTACTTGTTTCCTTCTCCTCGAAAACCCTTTCCTGAATATGGATCACACACACTCCTTCTCTTCTCTCTCATTCCTTTTATTCTACCCTTCATTATCTTCCATCTTTAAATTTACATTTTAGTGAACAGTTTCCATTCTAATAACCTATTGACATAGTATTATTCGAGTATATATATATATATATATATATATATATATATATATATATATATATATATATATATATATATATATATATATATATATATATATATATATATATATATATATATATATATATATATATATATATATATATATATATATATATATATATATATATATATATATAAGGAAGAGAGATAGAGAGCCGTGCTTGTTTGTTTTTGTTGTAAATTTCATTTTTTTAAAAATGAAAAAAATGTTTTAAAAATCTTGTTTTAGTATTTCATTTTAAGAAACATTTTAATTTTATTTGAAAAAGGTTTCTGAATATTAATAATTTAAATAACTCCCATCATTATTTTTTAAAGAATAGTTTAAATATTGTTTACAAATTTTTATAAATATAAATATTTTTGGAGGTATACAAATTTTTAGAATATTTTTTTAGGCTTTTGAGGTTATATAAAGATTCAGAAGTTTCACAAACTTTTGTTAGGTATTGATTATTGTTAGGAACTTCTTTTCATTCAAAGAATTTAGGAATAAAAGTGTTAGTTAAACCACAATCATAAATTAAGATTCCGGAAAGTCCAAACAAAGTTCTACTGAAGTCGGACATCGTGATTAAAAATTTTCGATATATGAGAAAGATATTTTTCACCTTGTCTGAAAAGGTTTAATCACATGATGCACAATTGTACAATTAAAGAATTCTGGACTTTGTTCGTAAGAGGAAATCCAAGTTGTGCATTCTTTTGCTTTACAATTGGTGAGTCAAATCAAGATGCTAATAAAACCAAAAATTTTGTTGCACAAAATCAAAAAGTAACATTCTTCATTTGAAAAATCTAGAAATTTTTCCCTTTTTTTTTCAATGCAATATTTGTAGTAAAATATACGTAATCCATATTATCCTTGTACATTTAAGTCTAAAGATTATACATAGATTATAATTGGTAAGAAATATTTTCTGCTCAATTCGGTACCTTTTATTTTGCAAAGTAGAACCACAAATGCCTAAATCCAATTATTTTCCTTTTTTAAATCTTTGATTTTATCCCATGTGATAATTAGCACTGAACCAAATTTAAAAAGATTTTCATATTTGAATTATAAAACAAATGAAAGAAACAGGAAAAGCTAAGCAGAAAAGTTAATATTTTTTTCCTACCTGGAAATGACTAACGACGCTACTTGAAAAGGTGGAAAATTTTTAAAAGTTGTAAAATTTGTCTTCGGATTCGCTCTTTGGACGTCTATTTTTGAGATTCTCAAAACTTCACTTTTTTTCTAAATGAAAATCACGTCGGCCATTTATTGCACATACATATCATCACATTTCTCCATTAGCATTCCAAGATAATTTTAATATATTTATCAAAACGACTTAAATACTTCTCTTTATATTTTAGGGTATAAAACCCTTGAAAATGAAATATTTTCTTTTTAGGAATATTAAATTTTGAACCCCGTTATATTCACGTTACGATAAAAGAATCCGAACTTCATTTTTGGTATGTTGAGAAATAGTTTGTTTGTGAATCACAGCAATGACATTTATTCAAGTTCTCTTTATATATGCATAAAGAAAGGAAGTTATTAGCCAGATACATCGTAATAAGGACATACAAATAAGGAAAAATGAGATGGTTTATGGAGATGTTGGAAGGGAGGAGAGATGGAGATATTTCTGCTGATGTAGGGCTTTAAGCAAAAGTGAGAGAGAGAGAGAGAACAGATTTAGTAAAAAGGATGTTGGGACTATACTTGAAAATCAGAATTGTGATAGTGAGAGATTGTGATAGCTTTCTGCTTGGGGAAGGACATGAAAATCGTGACACGACTTCTATTAAAAAGATTCGTACAAATTCAATAGGTGCAGACGGATCAACAATTTAGTAAACTTCGATCAAAAATTTAGATTCTATTTCATCTTTTAGTATAAAAGGGCGATACAGAATGTGAACTCAATTATCGGATGTCTACCTAGTTTCGAATGACAGATTTATGGTGATAGATTTGAAAATCGAGTTCGAAAAGCTGCCAGTCCTGGAAAAGAAAATTGTGAAAATGATATAAAAAATCACAAAATAAGCGGCAATGAAAACATGTAGTAAATGACGGCCTCATAAACAGTCTAGAAAATACAGGAAGTTGTAGAAAGGGCAGCAGAAGAAGAATAGTTGGATAGAAGGTGGATGGGAGGAAAAAGAAAAGGACACTAGTTGACTAGATAATAGCTGAAGAAAAGTACTACGCAGTCGAGAGTGGTTTTTTTTTTATTTTTTTTATTTTTTTTTTTACAGAACGCCACCACTCACGGGCAGAGCCCTTTTCAAGGAGGGGGCACACGCATAAGGAGAAAATTCCTTAAGGCACACACACCTAACGTACAACCCTCAGGTGGGCACAGACGGAAGCCTTGAAGAGAGGAAGATTAAATACAGGAGGAAAAATAGATGATGGTAGAGAGTTCCACAGAATAGAGGTGGCTGGAAAGAAGGAGGCACTACAACGGGCTATCCTGGGGTTTCCTACGTCCACACAAAATTGGTGCGAAAGCAGGGCACCCCTTGTGCAACGAGGACGACGCAACGGTGGAGGAATGCGAGAGGTCGATTCCCTCGAGCACATGCCATTGTAATACCTATAAAAAAGAGATAGTGCGCCAACGTCACGTCGCAGAGATAGAGGGTCAAGAGAGTTTGAAAGTAGGGGACAGTTTTTTAATCTTTTAGCTTTTGACTCAACCCTATCCAGAAGAGAGAAGGAGCCTGAGCCCCCCCAAATGTGCGAACAGTACTCCATACAAGGGCGAATAAGACCCTTATATATTAGGAGTAACTGCTCAGAAGGAAAAAATTCTCGCAATCTGAACAGAACCCCAGCTTCTTAGAGGCCGCTTTAGCAACCATTGTGATATGAGATTTCCAAGACAGTTTGTTGTTTATGTTTAGACCAAGAATATTAGTGTTATTTACAGGTAAGACGGGAGAGCCATCGAAGAGGATAGGAAAGTTAGGTGTTTTTGAGAGGCAGATGTGAAGAAGTTGAGTTTTTAAAGAGTTAAATTTCACAAGGCTGCTATTACCCCACCGGGAAATTCCATCCAGATCGGCAAGAATAGAAACGGAAAGTTGAAGACGAGAAGCAACTCTAGAAGCAAAAGAGGGAGCAGATTTGAAATGAGTAGAAGAATGTAGAAACTTGAAACAAGGTGGAGAGGGTGAAAAGGACAAAAACGTAGGAAGCAGTTTGATGAAGGGCAGAGGAAATGAGGATGTGGGTGAAGAGAGTAAAAATAATATTTAGATTGACAGAAACTTAGAGGGGATCTAATAAAAAGTATGTAGCGTAAAAGGCAAGCGAAAAGATAAATAAGTTATGAACATAGTACTTTAACAAAAGTGGAATTATTTAAGAGCAAAGTCATAAGAGAAATGAGAAAATAGAAGTGCGGAAGGAGGCAGATAAAACCACCAGGGAGGAGTTTGAGGGAGTGTTGAAGATGAGAAATAGCAATTATTCGGTAGAGAACGGTATCCCTATAGGATTAATAAGAGAAAGAGGAGACACTTTGAGAGATGCTATGTTGAAGTGTTTAAAATATTCTTGGGAGGAGGAGGTCAATTTCGATCCTGTAAAGCTAGAGAAAATCAAGAAAAAGGAGACATGGGTGGAAGTAAATCTTTAAAAAGATCTACTTGATTGATCACCTGGAATGTCGTATCCTAAAATACTGGTGAATTGGTGATATATATATATATATATATATATATATATATATATATATATATATATATATATATATATATATATATATATATATATATATATATATATATATATATATATATATATATATAATAGTATTTTTTATATTCTTAAGAATAACATTCATAATCGGGCGGTATCTAAGAATAGACTGTGGGGGACCTTGAAGAGAGATTTGTGGTGACAGGAAAGCTGAGGAAGAGTTTTGAAAAAGATGTATAAAAACGACAAAGAAACTGGAAAAAAATGGATGCGATAACAAAAAGTTATTCGAAATAAAAAAGTGGTGAAAAAAAATGAAAAGTATCGTCATCGATTTTACTTACATATCTGAACACTGATAAAAAAGGTGAGGGAAGAGGTGATAAATTTTGATGAATGTTGGAATGATTTTGATAGGGATAAGGTTAAGAGAAGTTGTGATATATCTCTAGCAAATAAATTGAAAAATTAGATTAAGCATGAGTTTAATTAAAATGTTTATATTAACAAAGAAAAAGGCTATTTTAAAAGTAATAAGTTTGTTTTTCCTCACTTTCAAGTCAAGGGGGTAATATCGTTGTATACAAATAAAGTTTAATGTAAATCCCCCAAAATTTTGAACATTCCTAATTAATTTGTTTAGGTCAGTAAGAATGAGCAGATCTAAAACATAATTCTCTTTTATATAATCTTCCTACATAGTCAAAAGTGCTGCATAAAAATTTCAGTTAAATTTTTTGTCATTAAGGTTTTCATCGAGATTTCAATATATATATATCTAACAATAACTAATTAAACCCACTGAGCTATTTTTTAATTCAGTTTTTTTCGTCTCTGAGAAAAAGATGGTGGGAGTTAGGTCAGGAATAAGGTAAAAAATGAGAAGACCTCGAAAATACCACAGTTTAAATCTACTCTGTAGATTTAAACTGTGGCATGTCGACGTGGTCTGAAGAAGAATATAAACCTAATTTTTTGTCGCATTCTCTTTGATAGCCGACTTCAGTGTGGATTCAAAATGATATTTTTTACGTGAGTTAACTATCAAGCTCACTGATTTCATATTGTAACTGTGCCCTCATCATTGGGTATATAACCAGTCGATTTATTTATTTCCATTTTTTGGCCCTCGGTGCATACCCTTTGTACGTTCCAACTCTTATCCGTTACAACTGTGACACATGCATCTCACCTGGATTCCTTCCTCATGTTTTCATATTTAATTTTTGGGTTGGTTGTAGGAGGAAGCAAACTTCCTAATAAATATTGGATTGTTTAGTGTTGGTGCTAAATCACAGTCTTCAAGATTATAACATCCGGAATACACTTCTTCTACCAAAGGGCCCCCCCCCCCCGTATATATATATATATATATATATATATATATATATATATATATATATATATATATATATATATATATATATATATATATATATATATATATATATAATATATATATATATATATATATATATATATATATATATATATGAGGTGGGGATGTGTGGGCGTACGTGAGCAAACGATTATTATTACCAAGTGGAATTTAATTTCAAAATAAAAAATAATTTTAATGATACAAATTTTATTCAATTGAATATTTTGTAAAAAAAAACTAAATCTTAAAATATTGTATAGTAACAGGACACTGACTATATATATATATATATATATATATATATATATATATATATATATATATATATATATATATATATATATATATATATATATATATATATATATATATATATATATATATATATATATATATATATATATATATATATATATATATATATATATATATATATATATATATATATATATATAAAAGTTCTTAAGTTTAATAGAAAATATAAAAATTTAAAAAGCATTTAATTGCTACTTAAAATAAGAAGTATATCTACATTTGTAAATTTTGATAATTATTTTGAGTAAATTATTAAAAAGTTTGATGAAAAGTGGAAAGATGAAAAGAAAACCAAAAATAAAGCGAAGAAGCAAGTAATAAGAATAATGAGTCCATGAAATGTATGGGCTAAAATTAGGTATATTGAATATTGTGAGGATATACAACAAAATTGATGGATAAGAAAACACTGGAATAAGTTTGTTTATTCCTCTCATAAAAGTGTCTGATGTTGTATATGAACCGGCATTAGGTTCAATGAGGTTCGGCATGACCAACTTGCTTTCAATTTCAAGACAAAGAGCCCTGACTTCCTTGTAAGTTCCATTACATAAGTTGTAGTCATCTTCGATTCCAAGTAACCAACCTATTCCCCTCCAGAAATGAATAAAGCTTTCCATTTCCATATCCGATGTCCACCATAGGCCTAATTTTTCTGGATGAGTGATGATAAGACCAATAAAACAATACTGGGTTAGAGCCATATCAAACTGACTTAGATATTCCGCTGGTTCTTTGCCATCATCTAAATTGAATTTAACTCTTTTGATACTTTTTGTTTCGTTCTTGTAAAAGGAATTGAAAGGACACCTCGAATCAAAATCACATTCCAGTTTTTCATAAATTAAACTAACATCTGTAGGAGCTTTCTTAATTTGCTCTGAGACTTTTAAATGAATCATCCTTACATTCATTATGTCCTCATGCCCTCTGCTCTTTGGATCCCACACGTCCTCTTCAAACCATTTGGTAGTCCTATTAACGGTTGAAACATATCTCCTCAGAGCTTTGTTTGGAGTATTTGAATATTTGGTAAAAATCGTTGGCAATACGAGGCGTTTGAAGCAAGAACCGATTATTAATCCAAGCAATTCCGAAAACATGATGCAAACGAAATATTTTTTACAAAATTTTCTACCCTTCTCAAAAAGCTGGCGATTGAGCCATTGTGGCGGCGTTGGAGAATTGTGGCAATCTCCAGGTTTATTTATCCCTTTCAGGAGAGTTTGGAATCTTCGAGAAGGATTGATTATGACGTCACAGCCATTTGGTGATGAGTACATCCTTCCCATTGTAGTAAAATTGGAAATCACTTCTGTAAGAACAGAATCAAACGTTAGTCTATTAATCATACATTGTTAAAAACAATGTAAAAACAAATAAATACCCTATCACATTATTATTATTATTATTATTATTATTATTATTATTATTATTATTATTATTATTATTTTCGGTAAGCAGAAATTATAAGTTTAGTACAATAAGACCCAAAAACAATTTAGTTATTCTGCAAATGGCAACTTTGTACATGATTTGAAAGAGATTTGTAATTCTGCTTCCTAAAATATATGAATTCTCAAGTTAGGTCTGTAAAGAAACAAAGTTATGTTAATTAACTAACCTAATTTATCATACCTGAGTCTTATTCATAAACTTAAAACATTTTTGTGCTGACAACCTTTCCCTTCGTCAATTAATATTAAAACAGAAAAGGATAATGATCAAAATATTTTAAAATTTGAAACTTTTCAAGTTAATTTCATTTCAAAATTTTTTTTTAATCACTCAAAATATAAAAGAAAACCGAGCTGCTTAATTTCAACCTTCAAAGTTGTCCTGCGTGTTGGGATGAAACAATAAATAAGATTAATAATACAATGTTTATTTTCTGATATGATATCTTACATTTAATTTAGCTTTATGCAACTTTACATCTGTTCAACAGAAATTATTTTAGCTTATTACCCAATTACCTTTAATACAATCGAAGATAAGAACACTGATAACATTCTCTGTCTAGGTGTCTATTATCACATAAAAGAAAGAGTTTTTAATGTCACTTTATCTTCTCTGTATAAATTGAAATCTATTTTCTTTTTTGCAAAGAGATAAGAACACAGTTGTTAAGACCCAGACAGATGAAAAAATAAAATAATTCGTATAAGGCCTATTTTTTAAATTGTCTTTCCTTTATGTTAACGTATGACAATTTCCGACAGGTAGAAAGTTTTTCAGCAACACTTCTGACTATAATATATATATATATATATATATATATATATATATATATATATATATATATATATATATATATATATATATATATATATATATATATATATATATATATATATATATATATATATATTATATGTAATGGGGTTGGCACAACTCCGCTTCCCCCCCTTCTGTTGATAAAGAATATTTGTTAATTGGCATTCCGTTTCAAAGTTATTTTATGTATGGCAGGTCTTTAGGTAAATTTTATCTATTGTTTTAATAAACCTTAACGGAGATAGTACTTTTGTTACTACATAATTAATTAAGGAATCTCAAAGAATAGTTTAATGATGCATAATGATAATGCCATATGAGTATAGCTTTTAAACTAGCCAATGATCAAAAAGAATGCCCTATAGTGAAAATATATAATTTGGTTAACTGGTTAAAGAATATTTAAAGTTTGAAGTCCAAAAAAAAACTTTTTCTTTCATCATTTTTACAGAAAAGGAAGTAAAATAAATTAATTTTTTGGAGGCAAAAAAAGAGATTTTTTTAAAATTAATTCTTTAAAAAATTAAAAAAAAAAAAAAAAAAATGATAAAATACTAATAATAATAATAATAATAATAGTGATGTATGTTCTGGACTGTCTCGGTCAGGTTGGTGGATTGGTAAGAGATGACCATATATTCTCACTCCTCTGTAAAAATGAGTATAAAATACATATAAGTATGCTATATGAGCAATAACAATATGTAACTTTCTTTAAAGAAAGTACATATAATTTCATACATGTACTGTGAGGTTTTTAATTGTGCAATTTATAGTTACCAATAATTTTTCTAAAAAACACCTTAAATAATATAGATGAACCTTATCACAACTCAACAAATATAAATGGTAAAAACTTCAAGAAAAAAATAAGTTAGAATACTGGAACTGCATACAACTCATAAAATGGTAAGCAGATAGTGCCATCAGACTTCAGCACATTGAAATGTAATAAAGAAGCTCCATCTAATTTTATATTTATATCAGGTGATTTATAAAGCTCTAGAGCAAAACAATTAAGTAACTATAATTACTAAATGGTAATAACTCTCATAAATACACACATGAGCCTGGTAAAAACTAAGCATAAAAAATTAGGCTTTACATAGCCCTGAGTTATTTTCAAATGAAAATTTAATACTCTACAGAGTTTATATTTTTTTTATGGGTTTTTGAGCAATTAAGAAAGAGGTAATAACCAGTACATTGATCTCACCTGAACAAATTTGGTTTTCTTCCTTCAGCACAATTCTTGAGGTAGACAGCAAACAGTCGTCAGGTTCAAGATTTTGTAAGACTTTTGATGACTCCTGGAGGTGAATCTTGTACTATAACTTTATTTGATGTACATTAATCTGTTGGAAAATACAAATTCTTTGGCAAATAAATGCTCTTCTGCATTTATATGTCTTATTTTAAAATATTAGAAAAAATCCTATCTTTCTGGTATGGGCTAGTATGGGCTAGAACCTAGGTCTCTCTTTTTCCAAGCTATAGCATCAGCGTCAAAAAGTGTTGCCATTTTTTTCCTTTTTTTTTTTTTTGGAGGATTTTATTTTTTGAATTTCAGTGGATTTTGGGGGGAGATCAAATGACTGGGGTTCCCTCTTTCTGATGTAAATTAATTTATTAATGAAAATAAGGATTTTATAAGACTGAAATGTATTTTAATAATTATTTTAAATTTTTTATTATACTTTATATACCAAACCTCATATGTGTCTTTATCAGAGTCATTTCAAATTTTTTGTAATGAATTTTAGCAAACTGGGAGATATAATAATATGATGATTTGTGAGAAGACTGAGAGAACTCAACAATGATGACATAATACAGTAAATAAACTGGGAGATAAATAATGATTTAAGGTTCAATAAGAAACTATGAAGTATGGAAATGGTGGCTTAATATTTTATAAGAAACTAGTTTTCTGAAACTAGTTTTCCAGACACTCCAGGCCAAGGGTTCAATTTATCCAAATTGAACTGATGAATACTTCACCAAAGAGAAAACAAAAAAACTAAAAACTAAAATGGGAACAATGAATATTTTAAAAAAAAATAAAAAAAACACAAAATAAATGAAATCACATAAGTAAATGAAATGTTTAAGCATATATGATTTAGAAACCTAAAAATTTTTTTTTTTTTAAGTAATGTCAACTTATATACTAAATTAAACTCTACCTTAATAATAAAATATAGATGCTTAATCTACTTTTATTTAATTCCTAAAAATTTCTTAATATTATCTCTGCCCTTTAAGCAGCATGTCTCTTTGGTCTTTGTCCCAGCACACCACAGGGACTTTGTTCTATAGGAATAGGAACAGGGTCAGTTTGGACAGAACTATCTGGACACTGATCTCCATCCATGACCCTTTCTTCACCCAAATTTTCAATATCCTCTACTGTTTCCTGACTGGGGGACAGTAGAAGTATTAACTGGGAAACATGCCGTTTGATAATTTCTCTAGTGCTTCCTTTGAATAGGGTTGCACCAGTTACTTCTCCCTTTATATTTTTGGAGACCTCTTTGACTATTCCCATTGGATAGTTAGCTGGTTTGGTAAAATTATCCTTAATTAACACAATGTCTCCAACAGTCAGTGCTTTGTGATGGACAACTTTATACCTATCCTTTTTATCTACAGCCTGTTTAATAAGTGTATAAATAAACTTCAGAATGGTATTTTTCTTTTAAGGTTTTTAGAACATTTTGGAAGGAATTATAAGAATCTTTGATAAATTTAACAGGTGCAGTACTTAAATTTTGGGTATTAGGAGGTTCCTGTATATCAGGGAGTATATTGAAGGATACAAGTTCATGACCATGAATAAGGATTTCAGGGGTTATTGCTTCAGGGACGTTTTGAGAGTCTCTAAGGGTTTCCTTAAAAGCTATAGGGCGACGGTTTGCTAAGTGTATGGTTTGTTCTATGAAAAACTCAAACTGTCGCAGTGAGAGTACATTCTTTTTGATGGACCCATATAAAAGTCTTTTGGTTACTTTTACTAGTGTTTCTACCATGGAACCCAATTCACTCCTACCTTTATCAAAATGTTCAAATGCAATAGTATGGATACCCTTTTCATCAAAATACTTTTTTGTTTCCGCATCTTTTAAAAAGTCTTTAATGACATTACCCCCAGCAACTATTTGAGTTCCCAAGTCACTAATACAATATTGTGGTACCCCAAACTGATAACAATGCAATTGAATGGCTCTAAGGAACTCCTCTGTACTCATGTTCACACAGACTTTCAGATTCACTGCTCTACTCCACATACAAGTTATACATAAGACATACACCTTTTTACGGTCTTCCTGCTCTTTCACATAGAATGGGCCACAGTAATCTAAATAATATATAGTTATACGGAATATTGGGAGGGTTGGCCCGGAATTCCCTATAAGGGCTTTGATTAATTTGTATAGGCAATTCATTAAACCGTCTGCATGTAATGCATTTTCTGACAAGTTTTTTTACTGTGGAATAATAACTGGGAATCCAATATGTTTTCCTTAATTCAGATAAAAGTGTGTAAACTCCCGCATGTGAAGTTTTTTCATGATAATGCTGTATGATGAGGTTGGTTAATTTACTTTTCTTTGACAGTAATAAGGGAAACTTGTAAAAGGAATTATCTTTCATGCGTTCTAGCTTACTGCGTACCCTTAATAATCCCTCTGGGTCCACATATATATTCAACTGTCCAACTATGTTGGGCATTTCTTTTTTCTTACCACTGTTGGTAAAAAACTCAAAAACCTCAGGGTATTCTATTCTTTGATCTAGTCTTAAGATATGTTTGACAGATTGTTCATATTCATTTGAATAAATTTTGGCCCTTCCACTATCAAAGGGAATAGAATTCTTTTCTTTAAGTTTAATTTTTAATTTGTTAATAAAGGTTAATACATAT
>SEYY01001753.1:7500-16058 GCA_009176605.1 Armadillidium nasatum | reverse complement strand
AAAAACTACTTATAACAGACTATAAAAATAAAAAGACAAATATAAATAAAGATTATAATATAATATGATAAAATGTAGTGTTTGTTCTATTGGGAGAAATCCTTAACGTTAAATTTTAAGATGCCATTTAAAATTTACGTTTAATTAATATTATATAAATTTTTTTAAGAAATTAATATTATGTCTTATGCAATTAACATATTAAAAAAATATGTAACTTTTATTATAAATATATTTAATATGCCTTAATTAAAGGGAAACTAAATTAAAATGTAACTAAAATAAATTTCCAACCTTTTAAACTTCTAACTCAATAATTAAAAAAGTATATATATATATATATATATATATATATATATATATATATATATATAATATATATATATATATATATATATATTATATATATTATATATATATATATATATATATATATATATATATATATATATATATATATATATATATATAATATATTACACTAATAAAAATTAATCATTAAAAGTCAAGCGAAAATCAACTATTTTTTTAAGATTTCTCAAACTTACGGAAAACTGTGAAAGTCAATGCATTTGCGTTTAGAAATATTTACAAAACATTTTGATGTACTAACCTAAATTATAAATCCATATAATATATTATATATATATATATATATATATATATATATATATATATATATATATATATATATAATATATATATATATATATATATATATTATATATATATATATCTTCCGACGGCACAACTGCCGTTTTGCATTCCTCTAAAGCTGAACTCTTCACTCAAACTTTTGCTTCTAATTCAACCTTAGACGATTCCGGAGCTGTTTCTACTCCTTCAACCCCCTCAAACTCATTTATGCCTAAAATTAGAATTTCTTCTAAAGACGCTATTTCTGCTCTCTCTGAGCTCGAAACTAAGAAGGCGTACTATCCTGATGGTATCCCTCCTGTATTTCTCAAAACTTGTGCTTCTGAGCTTGCACCCTGCCTTGGTAAACTTTTTCGTCTATGTCTTTCTATTTCAACCTTCCCTTCTTGTTGGAAACCTGCGCTCATTCAGCTTGTGCCGAAAAAGGGAGACCCTTCTCAACCCTCTAACTATCGTCCCATTTCTTTAACCTCCATTCTTTCTAAAGTTTTCGAATCTATCCTTCACAGGAAGATTTGGAAACATCTCAATTCTTCTAATCTTATCTCAGATCGCCAGTATAACTTTCGTAAGAAACGCTCTACTGGTGATCTCCTTTCCCTTCTATCTGACTCTTGGTCCTCCACCCTTCGTCATTTCGGTGAATCTTTTGCTGTTGCGATAGACATATCGAAAGCTTTCGAGAGAGTCTGGCACAAATCTTTGATTTCCAAACTTCAACCGGATCAAAGAGTGGTTGAAGAACAGAAGGCAGTGTATGCTACTGAATGGAAATAAGTCATTATGGGAACCAGTAAGGAGCGGGGTCAAACAAGGTTCTGTGCTGGGACCACTATTGTTCCTTATATACAAATGATTTAGACAAATGTCTTAAATGTAAGATGTCTAAGTTTGCAAATGATACCAGAGTGGTCAACTCAGTAAGGAATAATTATAGATGTATAAAGCTTCAAGGTGATCCAGATAGACTCCTTGTGTGGGCAGATATGTGGCAAATGAATTTTAATAGCAAAAAATGTAAAGTTCTTCATTTAGGTTACTCAAATGAAGGATTTAATTTTGAAATGAATGGGGAGTGGCTTGAGATTGTGGACCAAGAAAAGGATTTAGGTGTGATTATTAGCAGTAATCTGAAAGTGGGTGATCAGTGTTTGGAAGCAAAGAATAGAGCTAATAAGATGTTAAGTATTATAAAAATCTCAATGCAGTTTGCAAGAGCAAAGAGGTTATAATCAAGCTATATAATAGCTATGTTAGGCCAGCATTAGAGTATTGTGCACAAGTTTGGGTTCCACATTCAAGAAAAGGCATAGATATGGTGGAGAGAGTACAATGCCGAGCAACAAGGATGATGGTGGGTGTTGGTTATTGTAAGTGTAATTAGTTTACTAAATAGATGTAGAGGCTTAGTTTTATTTTTATCTTACTTTGTATGAAGGAATTGATAACTAGGGACATAATAGACCTAGTCTTTGTTGTATGTATTAGTATTATTATTTGTTTTGACTTGGACAGTCTCGATAGTAGGCCAGTGTGGCTTCTAACTGTCTCTATTTTTTCTTACGTTCTTCTTATAAAAAATTCTTTCATTGAAAACTAAATTGGAATTAAAATCGAGTTTCACTTCTTCGTTCTTTTAGTCCATTTAGTTTTCATTGTTTAATTAAGAAATATAATATATATATATATATATATATATATATATATATATATATATATATATATATATATATATATATATATATATATAATATATTATATAATTTTTTATAATTTTTACTTCTGCTAATGAGGATTCGAACTCGGACCTCTCAGATGTTAAGACATTCGAATTCTCATTAGCAGAAGTAAAAATTATACAAATATATTCCACGGTTTTATTGAGTGGCAATTACTTGAATATAATATATATATATATATATATATATATATATATATATATATATATATATATATATATATATATATATATATATATATATATATATATATATATATATATATATATATATATATATATATATATATATAATGAAGCAGTCGACTTATTCCGAAAAAAAGGCGCCATTTTAAAATCAACGAATTTTAAAATAAACTTTTATATTTTATTGTAAAATTATTTTCTTTGATTAAACAATATAAAATCTACTAAAAAGTGAAGCTCAATTTTAATTCCTATTTTGTTTTCATTGAAATAATTTGCTTTATTTATAATATAGTCTTAAAAAAAAAAAATAATAATTTTTTTAAAAATAAATATTTAAATTAAATGCAAATAAAATAAATAAATTTGTTACTATTCATTTTTCCGATTTGTGGTCATTAATTGGAATCAGTTTTACTGTTTAATTAAAAGCACAACAAATTAAAACTAAATTTCAAATTTTAATATATCTAAATTTCATTATTATCATTATCATTATTATTATTATTATTATTTTATTATTATTATTATTATTATTATTATTATTATTAATTTATTTTTATTTTTATTTTTTTTTATTATAGACTTTAGAGTTGTTTCTTAATTAAGATACTGAAAAAGCATTGTATTGACTAAAAAATAACGAATTCATAAAAAATTTAAATTTAAATTTTTACATAATAAATTTTTTTTTTTTTTTTTTTTTTTTTTTTATTATTATTTAAATATTTTTAAACATATAAAAAATTTCATAAGTATATTGTATTTAAATTAAAATTTAAACAGAAAAAAAAGTAATTATTTTTAAAAATCAAATGTGGTATAATTATTGAAGGAAACAAATAGTATGCTTAAATATTTATAACCAAAAACGGTAGATGTTTATGATTTGGAGAACTCTTAACGATTAAAATTTGAAAGTATAGATTTAGTTTATCTCATCAAAATGCTTACGTGTACTTAATTAAACATGAAATATTGTACTCATTCTTATGAATATTTGTTAGAAGTTATTCTATGCTATTCATTGAAGTCTAAAAAACACTGGTAGTCCTCCTTCTATAGGCAGATGGAAAGTTACATTAATTGATGTTTCTCCTCCAATAAACAATAACAACTGACTGTCTTACAAACATCTGCTGACTCACCAAGAAAGAATCATTTATAATTTTAAAACTGTTTTCTGCGCTGACCAGAATTATAAATTGACATTATATTCCTGTCACTTTGGGTCTAAATAAATAATAAAGGTCAAACTTTAAAAAACGACTTTAATTGTAAATTTGACTTTAATTCTATATAATTTTAATTTTTAAACTTCATTAATTACTATCATCGTATATTTACATTCATAATGTTTTAATTGATCGAATTAATTAGACATAAAAATAGTGTTTATAAATATTAAAACAATTTACACCTTTTCTTATTTCTACATATTATATTTTTTATATTTTGCTTTGATTGGTGGCGATAACTGTGGGAAGAGAAGAGTTCGCTGCCTCCTTGAAAGAGTTTTTCCCTTTGTGATAAACTCTAACGTCAAACAAAGAAGAGACTTTATATCTTAATGTATTTGTTTAACATATTTTAAAAATAATTTTTTATATATAATATATATAATATATATATATATATATATATATTATATATATATATATATATATATATATATATATATATATATATATATATATATATATATATATATATATATATATATATATATATATATATATATATATATATATATATATATATATATATATATATATATATATATATATATATATATTATATATATATATATATATATATATATATATATTATATATATATATATATTATATATATATATATATATATATATATATATATATATATATATATATATATATATATATTATATATATATATATATATATATATATATATATATATATATATATATATATATATATATATAATATAATATTATATATAATAAAATATTTATGTAAAATAAAATAAATAAATATAAAAATAATAATACACCCAACACCCAACCTCTTAGAAGCTTGTTTAGAAAGAGAAGTAATGTGATCTTTCTTGGAAAGATCACGAGAAAAGGAAACGCCGAGAATATTGAGAACAGATGAAGGCTTGAGTTGAGTATTTTCGAAGAAGATGTCATTGTTGTGTGGAAGATTGTGTTGAGTAGAAAGATGGAGGAATTGCGTTTTTGAGGCATCGAAAACGACCATGTTTTCTCTGCCCCAATTTGAAATACCAGAAAGATCAGAGGTCAGTTGCTCCAAGGCCATCCATCTTGAATCTATCAACTGCTGTTGGGAGGGACGTCTTTCAAATTGAAAGTAGTAATGAAGGCTGGAATCATCGACATAGGAGTGTATAGGAGACGAAGTAACAGAAAGAAGGTCATTGATGAATATTAGAAAACGAGTTGGAGAAAGGACAAATCCTTGTGGAACACCACTATTTATAGATTTACAACAGCTGCTATAGAACAACCGGAAAGGAAATTAGAGAGAAGGTCACAGAGAGAAGGATAGATTCCAAAAGAGAGAAGTTTGGAAATCAAAGCTTTGTGCTAGACTCTATCGAAAGCTTTCGATATATCTAGCGCCACAGTGAAAGAATCACCGAAACCCCGAAGAGCGGAAGACTAAGGGTCAGAAAGTAGGGAAAGAAGATCACCAGTAGAATGTTCTTTACGAAAGCCATACTGGCGATCAGAGATAAGATTGGACGAATTGAGATGTTTCCAAATCTTCATGTTAAGGATAGATTCGAAAACTTTAGAAAGAACTGAGGTTAAAGAAATTGGACGGTAGTTAGAGGGTTGAGAGGGGTCCCCCTTCTCCGGCACAGGCTGAATGAGCTCACGTTTCCAGCAAGTAGGGAAGGTTGAAGTAGAAAAACATAGACGAAATAGTTTACCAAGGCAGGGTGCAAGCTCGGAAGCACAAAGTTTGAGAACCGCAGGAGGAATACCATCAGGACCATACGCCTTCTTAGTGTTAAGCTCAGAGAGAGCAGAAATGACATATTTAGAAGAAATTACAATGTTAGACATAAATGAGTTGGAGGAGGTTAAAGGAGGAGGAATAGCTCCGGAATCGTCTTAGGTAGAGTTAGAAGCAAAAGTATGAACGAAGAGTTCAGCTTTAGTAGAAGGTGAAAACGCAGTTGTTCCATCACAAGAAACTAGAGGAGGGAAAGAGGAAGAAGCAAAGTTGGAGTTAACATTTTTTGCATAATGCATATATATATATATATATATATATATATATATATATATATATATTATATATATATATATATATATATATATATATATATATATAATATATATATATATATATATATATATATATATATATATATATATATATATATATATATATATATTATATATATATATATATCTTAATTATTAATTATTAACTTTATTAAGTAGAGAAAATATTTGTCATATTAGTAATATACTTTTTTTAATTTTTATTATTTTTAATTACTATATTTATATTTTATTATTTAATTTAATCAAGGAGGAGATACTATTATTTTGTAATGGCTAATTGTTATCAAGTATATAATTTATTTATTATAATGTACTGATTTTTATTTTATAATTTAATTTTATTAATTTATAATTTCTATATAGCATTTATTTATATTTAATTTACATTATATTTAATTTGTGATTTATATAAATAAATTACTATTATTTAAAAAATTTATTTACTTTTAATCTTAAAATTACATTTTTTGATTTTAATTTAATTTTTTTTTTTTTTTTTTTATGCAAACAATTCTTAATTTCTGGTTTTATTTTCATTTTTGCCAATTTTTTTTTTACAATTCAGATTTAATTATTCAAAAATTTTCTTCACTTTTTTATTTTCATTATTAATTATGCGGATAGTCTCTCTCTCTCTCTCTTTCTCTCAATTCTCTTTTTACTCTCTCACCCTTAATTCTTTCATTCTTTCTCTCTCTCTTTCTCTCTCTCTCTCTCTCTCTCTCTCTCTCTCTCTCTCTCTCTCTCTCTCTCTCTCTCTCTCTCTCTCTCTCTCTCTCTCTCTCTCTCTCTCTCAGTCTGTCTGTTTGTATTGTGGAATTTAGGCCATATTTGTAATATATTTTGCAGATAAATTTACAACATTTTTGAATGTGTCTGTTATTATTTTAAAAGGAAGATAAGAGAAGGAAGGTTCTTTAATAAATATAAGTTATATATTTATTTATTTTAATTTATTTAATTTTTATTTATATTTATTTTTTATTTCTGTATATTAATATTTTTATTTTTCCTTTTTTAATTTTTATTAATTTTTTTTTTTACTAATATTTTTTAATTTACTCATTCACTTTTTTTTAAATTATTTTATTTTATTTCTTATATTTGTGTGTAAAGACCGAAAATACGAAGTTCATCTTAATTATATGACAACGTTTTGGAAATATCTATTTAAATTTTCATGGAGGGGGAAAAATATGAGGAAAGACCAAAGTCTTATTTATTTCAACCAGAGTTAGAAAGGAATCTTATTCAAGGCCAGATTAAAAACAGACAAATCGTTATACGAATTAAAAATGTTAAACTGATGGTTTTAAAGTTTGCTTTGACATTGAAGTATTTCTTTTCTAATATTTCTATGCACGAATCTTTGAATATTATTCTTACCTGTCTTTTTACTAATATGAATAATAATTTTTTTACTTTTGATAAAGTCACCTTCTGAAAATTTTGGGAACTCTCCATTTTTGATACATTTTTCAAGCAAATTTACGGGGGAGATTCATAATAGGTTCCCTCCTATGACGAACGTTTTCAAATATCTTCATGGGTGAGATGGAAAAGAAGTTTTTTGATGAATGGCCTTACCTTTTTAAGTCTATTTATTATCGCCATTAAGTAGCTAACAGAGTTTTGTCTTTGACAGTTTTCACATTGACAATAAATTTACTTTTGACTCAGAGACTAATAATAGTTTTTCTATACTTGATTTTATAATTAAGAGAAGTGACTCTGATTTCAAAAATGAAATTTTTAGAAGGAAAACTTTAAGGGACACGGTCTAAATTGTTGTAGCTTTTTAGTCACAATTTTAAATTAAATAGGGCTTACAAGATTTGTTCAAATAAGAAATTGTTTCACTCCGTAACGATAAAGATTTGTTTCCCTTTTGAAAATACAATTATATTATATATTATATAAGACACTTAAAAATTATTTTTTCAACATTTACTTTCCACGTACCTTCCCCAGAGATTTAAACTCTAAATTGTGACATTTAAATATCGTTTCTTTGGAAATAAATCTGGTAATTTGAATAAATAAAATCAGATTTAAGGAAAGCATTTTATATTTGGAAATATCCAAAGTGATTTAAAAACACTTTTTCAATTTCTAATTTATTTTTATTTTTTAAATAATTATAATTTTTATTTATTTTTTTCTACTTTTAAAGACTCCCCTCGGCCTTTGATAGGTTTGAACAGTGGCGGCTCGTGTAAACTCTGCAGAGAGGGGCTGCAAGTTTTTCAATATATATATAATTATATATATATATTATATATATATTATATATATATATATATATATATATATATATATCATATAATATTATATATATATATATATAATATGTTGTGTTGTGGTGGGTGTGTGTGTGTGTGTGTGTGTGTGTGTGTAAAATTATGGCCAAATGCCCATTAGCACATTCATTCAAAATAACTTTAAAAAGGATCATTTTTTAAATTTGGAATTTTTTAAAAGAGGTGGAATATTAAAAAAAACTTAGAATAATTTATACGTATTAACACGTAGTGCTTTATATTTTATATAGAGTGCGTCCGGCAGAATCTTACGTTTGGCAGTACACTATATAAACGGCAACGCCATCTATTATTTTTGTATCCCAAGGCCAATTTCGGTCCTTGGTTGGCATTGTGTAACGTGACTGGTTAA
>SEYY01001752.1:50000-53680 GCA_009176605.1 Armadillidium nasatum | reverse complement strand
TCGTTAATGAAAAGTAAGAATAAGGTTGGAGATAAAACGGAACCTAGAGGAACACCACTGTTGACAGGAAGTAATGAACAAGTCGCCCCATCAACAACAGTCGAAATTGAACGATTAGAGAGAAAGCTAGACATAATAAGCAAATAGAAAGAGGAAACCAAAAGGATAAGAGCTTGGAGAGCATTGACGCATTCCACACACGGTCAAATTCCTTAGAATATGTCAAGCGCCACTACACAAGACTCCCCGAAGTCCCTAAGGGCAGAAGACCATAGATCAGTAAGATAGGAGAGTATGTCACCAGTTGACCTCGAGCGTCGAAAGCCATACTGGTGGTCAAAAGAGAAGAGAATGAGACTCCAAATGATCCAGGAAATGAGAGTTGAGGAGAGTTTCAAAAATTTTGGACAGAACACAAGTGAGAGCTATAGGACGATAGTTAGAAGGGTCTGAGCGACTACCTTTTTTCGGGATTGGCTGAACAAATGCACGCTTCCAGCATAGAGGAACAGTATAGTATTAAGCATATATATATATATATATATATATATATATATATATATAATATATATATATATATATATATATATATATATATATATATATATATATATATATATATATATATATATATATATATATATATATATATATATATATATATATATATATATATATATATATATATAGTATTGCAGAGTTAATTAAGAACTCGGATTCCGGGGACTCAGAGGATTTTAGTAAACTCTGGATCGGAGTCAACCATTTTCGATCTTCTTCCTGATTCGTTCTTTATTATTTTAACAATGCCATCACTCCCTCTGTCTTTTTTTTCCATTTACATTTCAAATTAACCTTTGGTCAAAGTATAAATACAGGTCATTTTTGTGAAACAGTCTATCTCATTTCCTTGCAGTTCTTGATTACTTGAAGGATATCAATTTTTGGACATCTCATGAAGACGATACAACTGCTTTTAATAACAGAAAGAATTAAACTAACATTTCTTAACATTCCAATTGTGAATATAAATCTTCCTAAGATGGAACAGAAAACTAAAACGCACAACCAACAGCATAGAAATTGATAATATTGCATCAGTGGAGGTTATTCCATTAAAAATTCATAAATAATAATAGGAAAAAAGGACTGAGGATTATTATTATTATTATTATTATTATTATTATTATTATTATTATTATTATTATTATTATTATTATTATTATTATTATTATTATTATTATTATTATTATTATTATTATATATTATTATTATTATTATTATTATTATTATTATTATTATTATTATTATTATTATTATATTATTATTATTATTATTATTATTATTATTATTATTATTATTATTATTATTATTATTATTATTATTATTATTATTATTATTATTATTATTATTATTATTATTATTATTATTATTATTATATTATTATTTTATTATTATTATATTATTATTTTTTATTATATTATTATTATATTTTTTTTTATTATTATTATATATTATATATTATTATTATATATATTATATATATATATATATCAAATCAAAAAGCATTATATAAATCAGTACTAATCATCACTATCTCGATCAAGGTTATCATAACTATTATTGTTATTATATTTTTATTATTATTATTATTATTATTATTATTATTATTATTATTATTATTATTATTATTATTATTATATTATTATTATTATTATTTATTATTATATATTATTATTATTATTATTATTATTATTATTATTATTAATTATTTATTATTATATTATTCATTGCTACTATTATTATTATACCTATCTTACTATTATTATTATTATCATAACTACCTTTATTATTGTTATTTTTATTATTGTTATTGTTATATTATTATTATTATTATTATTATTATTATTATTTTGTTGTTGTTATTATTATTATTATTATTATTATTATTTTATTTATTATTATTATTATTATTGTTTATTATTTTTAAATTATTATTATTATTATTATTATTATTATTATTATTATTATTATAACATTATTATTATCATTATTAATTTTTTATGATGGTATTATAACTATTATTATTATTATTGTTATTATTATCGTTATTATTATTATTTTTACTATTATTATTACTATCATCATTTTATACTTATTAATATTATTATTATTCTTATTTACTTGAAGTTCTTAAATTACACGTGCACCGACCTCAAACTTTATAACTTGGGAAAAAATCATTTTCTCAGCACTTTACCACAAAAGTAAAAACCACATAGATAAACTTTCGTAGTCATCACACCGAGCTTATTTTTCGAGAGAATTTATTATATTATTATTATTATTATTATTATTATTATTATTATTATTATTATTATTATTATTATTATTGTTATCATCATTATTATTTTTATTATTATTAATATTATTGTTATTTTTGTTATATTGTTATTAGTATTATTGATATTATTATTACGATTCTTATAATATTATTGATTCTTATTATGATTTTTATTTTATTATTATTGCTATTATTATTATTATTATTATTATTATTATTATTATTATTATAATGTTATTATTATTATTATTATTATTATCATCATCATCTATAAAATTTTTAATGTTATTAATATCATTATTAAATATATTATTATTATTAAATAATATTTTTATTGTTATAAATGTTATCTTTAAATATCATTATTATTATTATTATTCATTATTTTTTTTATTTGTTCATTTGTTTAATTTTTATTATTTTTTACTTTTTTTTATTAATATTATTATTATTATTCCTATATTTATTATCTCATTATATTTATGCATCATATTTGTATAAAAATGGATATTTAATTATACTGATGTAAAATTATCAACTAAACCTTGGGGTTCAAAGGAAACCAATGTGCTCCCCTTAGAAACCCCTTTTCAGAGTAATGTAGTGTAATTATTATTATTATTATAATTATTGTATTTAGTAGTTTAGGACCTACTATCATAAACTTGTAAATTTACTTTCTTCTGAATAAACTATAAAATTGAAATTGAAATTATTATTATTTTTATTATTATCACTATTTTTATTATTTTTACTATAATATTATTATTATTATTATTATTATTATATTATTTATATATTATTAAATATAAATAAATACATAAATAATAATAATAATATTAATAATATAAATAATAGAATATAATATATAGTAAATAATAAAATGTGATAATAAAAAATAATAATATTTCAATTTCAATTTTATAGTTTTTCAGAAGAAGTAAATTTACAAGTTTATGATAGTAGGTCTAAACTACTAAATACAATAATTATAATAAATAATATCACTACATTATCTGAAAGGGGTTTCTAAGGGAAGCACATTGGTTTCCTTTGAACCCCAAGTTTAGTTATAATTTTACATCAGTATAATTAAATACCATTTTTAACAAATATGATGCATAAATAAATAATAATAAATATAGGAATAATAATAATATTAATAATTTAAGTAATAGTACCCATAATAATATAATTAATGATAATATTAATAATAACTAATAATTTCTGATATAATAATGATATTAAAGATAACATTTATAACATAAAAAATATTTTAATATTAATAATATTTAATAATGAGATTAAACATTTTAATAGATGATGATAAAAAAAT
>SEYY01001752.1:37500-42500 GCA_009176605.1 Armadillidium nasatum | reverse complement strand
CCAAACTTCCCTCTTTCGGAATCTATCCATCTCTCTGTGGCCTTTACTCTGATTTCCTTTCTGTTCGTTCTATATCAGTTGTTGTAGACGGCCACCGTTCATCCTTTAAATCTATTAATAGTGGTGTTCATCAAGAAGCTGTCTTATTCCCAACACTTTTTCTGTTTTTCATTAATGACCTCTCTGTTTCTTCATCTCCTTATCCACTCATATGTAGATGACTCAACACTTCATTACTCTTTTCAATTTGAAAGGCGCAGCTCACAACAGCAGTTAATAGACGCAAGGAGTGCAGCCTTGGTACAACAAATCTCTGATCTATCTCGCATTTCAAATTGGGGTAGAGAAAACATTATCGTTTTCAATGCCTCAAAAACTCAATTCCTCCATCTTTCTACTCGACACAATCTTGCACACAACTATAATATCTTCTTCGAAAACACACAACTCAAACCTTCATCTCTCCTTAATATTCTTGGTGTTTCCTTTTCTCATGATCATTCTTGGAAAGATCACATTATTTCTCTTTCTAAACAAGCTTCTAATAGTTAGTTGTTCTAAGGCGCCTTCAGAATTTCTTCACACCACCCCAGTTGCTTGCTCTTTATAGGGATGTTGCTCACCCCTGTATGGAGTACGCCTCACACATCTAGGGTGGTTCCACATATACAGCTTCTCTCCAAAAAGTTTAGTCTAGAGTTTTTCGTCTTATAAAGGCTGAAGATGAGATACGGTATGAAATGTTCTTAGTGTTTTAAATGAGTTTGAGGAAACCCTTGGAATTGGTTTTAACCTTTCTAATTAGATTAAGGTTCCCTAGGAAAGATCCTATCGCAGCTTTTATATATATATATATATATATATATTTATATATAAATATTATATATAATATATATATATATATATATATAAATTATATATCAATATACTATCTTCTTTTAATTAACATAGATCTTCTTAAACAATCTGAGTCATGTTCAAGAAGCTAAAAATGATCATTCAAAATCGGTGTCTTAAAACCATCCAATTGTCGGTGTTCGTCAATGTTTCCCAGCCATTTATAATCATTTCCTACCCTTTATTTGTCTTTAATTAAGAAAAATAAAAAGCGTCTTTCAAAAAAATATAATAAATAAATAAGGAATTTTTTAATTCCACTGTTTATTCAATCGAATTAGTATTAAGGACTTAAAATTCGATGTATCTTTTAGAATATATGACAATTGCTCTGTCAAAACTTAGTTTACATAACTAAACCCTGTTTCAATTAAAAAAGATGTAAAAATGTACATAAATATTCTCCCCACATATTGTTTGATGAAGTAACTTTAGTGAATTGGAATTTCAAAGATCAGCTATTCCACTATCGTCAAAGTTATTTTTTATATTTTTCATGGCATTTTAATTCAATCTTCTAATAGAATATTGTTTCTTGCAGGCTCAACTGATAGTACATGTAAATAGATCAATCATCAATGGCAAAATTTAGAGAATAAATGAAACAAAAAATCAGCTTATCAGTATTCAACAAGATCATTTCATCCGAATGTTTTCTAATATCATCCTTTGATTTGTTAATTAAATTTTTATTAAGATGTCTTTCCACAATCAAATATTTGCTAAGCAAAAGCACACCAATTCAGATTTAGAAGATTCTTTGCAAAAAATGCAATAATATCGGATGTATTTTAAAGAAAAGATTAAAATACTTATACTCTTAGGAATAAAAATTCGTCGTTACACAAAAAATACAAACGGCGTTGAACATATTTGCATTTGATTTCTTCCGTACTTGTAGGAGATTGTTGCTACAGTAATTTCTTATAAAAATGTATTAATATGTTGTAACATACAATAATCTAAGAAATTTTATCGTTATCTACATTTGTTAAACATCTTAATAATAATATAACTTAGTAAACCTACATTCTGATTAGAATTACAAGTTTATAACTGTGTCTGGATGAAGGAAGGTGTATCCTTCCGAAAACCTCGCTTACTATTTTAGCACTATTTTATTTCTTGTGGGTTTTATATATATATATATATATATATATATATATATATATATATATATATATATATATATATATATATATATTATATATATATATATTATACCGTAATACTCACGGGCATATAGCCCTTTTCATAGAAAGAATATAATATATATATATTATATATATATATATATATATATATATATATATATATATATATATATATATATATATATATATATATATATATATATATATATATATATATATATATATATATATATATATATATGTATTAAGTGGGAAGCAAATAAAAACAAATACTAGTGTTGTGAAAGCAGGAACATACATCAGCATTTTCCTTAAGGCTAAAAAGAGATCAAATTCAAGGAAATTTGCATTTCTTTCACAAACATTTATAAAATTTTTCATACAAAATCTTTACTTTTAAGAACACAAACAAGCACCAACAGATGCAAGAACATACTTACATCATATATATATATATATATATATATATATATATATATATATATATATATATATATATATATATATATATATATATATATATATATATATATATAATATATATATATACACAGTACACCTACAAATATTTTGGCGTAGTAAAACACAGTTATGGGAAACGTATTCCCTAAATACACATTATATAGAAATGCACAATAGAAGTGGTAGGTTACATAACAGCCAGTGAAAGAATAAGAGGTATGACACGTTTGTTGGAATGTTTTTCAAACCATACCACAAAGATACCCATGAGCATTGGCGAACAACATAAATAATACGATAAAACGTTTGGCAGAGAGGGTTTGACACATACTATCATGGAGGTAACCTCATCGTTCTGAATATCGTAACAATCATAAGCACGACAACTGTGAATACGAGAGGATAGATTATCTGTGCTGTGACAATGGTACGCTACACTGTGCGGGGACAGACTGACATGATCCTCACGTATGGACAAGGGAACGTCTGTCAATTCAGTGTTGATGCAGCAACATTGTATAGGCAGACGTATCCCAATAGGAGAAAACCCCATCACACGACCTTTGCGAACGTTTTTTCGGAGATTACGTAAAACGGGTAACCACCGAATCCCTTTGGATCTCCCCGCGCTGTACGAACTCCTGCGAGAAATACGCAATTCTTCGGGACGTTGTAAGGGATCGTAGTGTCAGTTTCTGAACCCTCTCCAGGTTCCATGAATGTGTTTCAGCGGACCCTTTGAACATCCTGTGTGATGGAAAGTTGCCCCCTTATCATTGTCAACACGTCCAGTGTCTCATTCCCGTTAATTATCCTCCTCCCCCCACAACTGAAATTTTGTTGGTGGTTCCAGCAACATCGACGTCTAAATGACAAAGAAATAGCTTCGTTGATCTTCTTCACAGGTAAAGCTTCATTTTTCAGGGATGGCGTGAAGAATTATCAAAACACCCACATTTGGGCACACAAATATACCAAATGGCATTCATTCATAATGTATGGCTGGTATAATTTGCGACAACCTAATTTGTGCATATGCCTTACTGGAGCAGCTGAACGGCCACTTTTACTTACGGTTATTATGGGATAAATTGCCGGCACCTTTCTAGGTCTTCCCACTTGGCAGTTCTTGCTGACATGCATGATGGAGCTGCAGCCCACTTTTCGAGACCAGTTCGAAAATATCTCGAAGGTACGCTTGGTTTGTTGGACGCAGGGCCCCCGTAATATGGCCGCCATGTTCTCCCCACCTCAACCATTTGGATTATTATTTGTGAGCACACCTGAAATATCTCTCGTATAGTGACCCTGCTCCGGGTGTCAATACTCTTCAGCAACGTTATCTCCGATTCGGTGCGCCGACATTCGTACATATGCAGATGTCTTTCACAGACTGAGTCATTCCCTAATCAGAGAAGTCGAAGCTTACATTGTACATGCCTCGTACGTTTAAAAATAATATTGTAACATTGATGTTATTTTCCTATGTTAATTCCTAAAGGTGTGTCATGTCTTTTCCCTATGCATCACCTCTATCGTGCATTTCCCGAATTTATGTACTTAAGGAAACTTTTTTTCCCCAGTAGTGTTTTCATACGTCATGGTGTTTGTAGGTTTACTTATTGTTCACCCTGTATATATATATATATATATATATATATATATATATATATATATATATATATATATATATATATATATATATATATATATATATATATATATATATATATATATATATATATATATATATATATACACTCAATAATTTAGCATAGTATAATTTGTAGCAACTTGTAATAAAATCTAGTTTTGTTGCAGATTTTCCAGATTTTTTAAAACTAATTTTCAAGAAGGGTTTTAGGATCTATGGAGATGATGAGTAAGTTTTTCAACAGAAAGAAAATTAATCAATGTTTAAAAAGCTTGAGGAAAAAAATAAAATTATAAAATTTAACGAGAGGATCCAATTTTTTTAATTTTTTTATTTTTTATCCGATTCTCCTGAAAATTTCAGTATAGATAGATTTTTCCCTGACGAAAAATTCCATCCCTAAGAATGTTACGAGGGATTAACAGTTTAAAAGTCTTTTTGGAAATATAAGGTGAGTTTAAATCTACGGTTAGGCCAAGTCAAACAAATTTTTTTTTTTGTCTGAAATTTGGTGTGTGTATTCCTAAATATATTGACTACAAAAGCTTTTAAACGATTTTTGCTCCCAGAGTTATGGACAGGGTGCAACTTTTTTAAATTTTTTTATTATTTGACCGACTTAGATAAAAATTTCAGTATAGATAGCTTTTTTCCCGACGAAAAAAGTCCATTTCTAACGTTTTTACGAAACATTAACCGTTTAGAAGTTATTTGGGGTCAACAGTTGAAAAAAAATTGAATAGCGGGGTCAAACCACTTGTCCACATGAGCTGAAAATTTAACTGAATAATCTTAGCCCCAATTTCTTGCATTTGTTCGAATAGATTTTTGAT
>SEYY01001752.1:17500-27500 GCA_009176605.1 Armadillidium nasatum | reverse complement strand
AATAAACTTATGTTTAAAAAAAAAAAAATTTCACTGAAATACGCACTTAATATTAGGAGATCCTCTATATATATAATCAAAATTGTAATAAATTTTTAACAAAGACGCATTGCCAAAAATAAAAATTTAATTTTTACTTCAAAACTTTGTAAGCTATTAATTAACAAACAGAATATTCATAAAATACACACACAAAAAAAAATAACGGCAAATAATCTGATTTACTGTCTATGAAGAAGAAAACAAAAACTCTGTCGGCTACTTCCAATCTGTCATACAGCGTTGCCAAATTTATTAATCTAACGCATAGAGCCAAATATATTTGTAATTATTTCGAATCTGTGTTTAGTTTGACACCTGACTTTATCAAACCTTAAAATCATTTTCCGGAATCAAAAGTTTAAGGAAGAAAGAATAAAAAAATTTTAAAATTAAAAATAATTGACATAGTTGAAAATAATTTCAAAAAAATTTTTAACGTAACTTATTAATATAATTAATTATGATTTATCATTTTAATTGCAAAGTAAAATAAACTTGTAGCATTACTGTGAATTTCATATATTATCAGATATCGATATATTTGCATTAATAATAATAATAATAATAATAATAATAATAATAATAATAATAATAATAATAATAATAATAATAATAATATTATTATTATTATTATTATTATTATTATTATTATTATTATTATTATTATTATTATTATTATTATTATTATTATTATTATTATTATTATTAATTATCCTAACATGTAATTATCAAATTTATATGTATTAAACTTTGGGGCTCAAAGGAAACGGCAGAGTTTTCCCCTAGCAGCCCCTTTTCAGAGAACTGGACTTTATTATTATAATTATTATTATTATTATTATTGTTACCTATTGTAATTATTATTGTATTTAACAGTATAGGACCTATTGTATGTAATAGTTCAAACTTTTATTTGTACTTTTTTCTGAATAAACTGTTCGAATTGAATTGAATTATTATTATTATTATTATTATTATTATTATTATTATTATTATTATTATTATTATTATTATTATTATTATTATTATTATTATTATTATTATTATTATTATTATTATTATTATTATTATTATTATTATTAAAATTATTATTTCAAAATTCAAATTCAAAAATTTTATTCAGTTAAAAAAAAAATTAAATTCAAATATTTTCAAGTTCAAATTATAGACCAAATTTTTATTTTATTTTATTTTTATTTAACTGAAAATATCTTCTTGGGTGAGGAATAGGTCTTAAAAACCCATGGTTCGTTTCATTCAATATTTTTATACAAAAAATATAATTAATCTTAATTTTTTAGGTATTTATTTTCTTTTTGTCTAATCTTTTTGTATATTACGTATTATCTTTTCCTACGTAGTTATTAGAAATTACCGCATATCCTCACTGGCTGAACCCCACTTTGACAGTTTGACAGGCAATAGAATAGATGAAGACAAACAAGACTAGATTTTTTTTTCTTTTTTTTTTTTTTTTGACGATGTAATTTGAATAAAATTCTCTTGTCTTTAGAATTGCAAAATCTTCACAGGATAGTTTGATAACAAGACTAATTATATGTCCTCTGATAGAGAACTTAACGTTTAGGATAACACTTAATAATAATAATAAATATAATTAAAAATTAAAAATATAATTAAAAATAATTAAATATCATTGGTAATAATAATAATAATAATAATAATAATAATAATAATAATAATAATAAAATAATAATAATATAATAATAATAATAATAATAATAATAATAATAATAATAATAATAATAATAAAATAATAATAATAATAATAATAATAATAATAATAATAATAATAATAATAATAATAATAATAATAATAATAATAATAATAATAATAATAATAATAATAATAAATAATAATAAATAAAAAAAAAAAATAATAAAAAATAAATAATAAATAAAATAATAATAATACGATAATAATAATAATAATAATAATAATAATAATAATAATAATAATAATAATAATAATAATAATAATAATAATAATAATAATAATAATAATAATAATAATAATAATAATAATGACAAAATTAATAATAATAATAATAATAATAATAATAATAATAATAATAATAATAATAATAATAATAATAATATATTATTATTATTATTATTATTATTATTATTATTATTATTATTAATAAAATTGACCAAACATACTTTAGCAAGCATATCACAAAAAAAAACCAAGAAATCCTTTTTTACACACAGCCACACACACACACACACACACACACACACACACACACACACACACACACACACACACACACTCAAACGCCGTCTGATGAAAAGGAAATAGGAAAAAGTAAGTGAAATTACTCTTCAAAAGTTGTTTAAAGCCAATATTTCCTTATTTATTTCAGTTTCCTCTTCTTTAACGTTAAACCAATCTGTTTAGAACACTCCTTCGATAATATATATATATATATATATATATATATATATATATATATATATATATATATATATATATATATATATATATATATATATATTATATTATATTATAGTAAGTGTGATAAATTATTTAATATTCATAATAGCTGGTTATTATTCATAATCACCAAGAAAAATTTTTTTTTTTATTCGGAATTTTATCTGAAATCTTTCCCCCGAATCCTCCGATCAGTGAGTAGTGGATTATATAGGAATGTTTAAAAGGAAAGGGTGAATTATATGGGAATGTTTAAAGGGAAAAGGTGCATTATAAGGGAATGTTTAAAGGGAAAAGGTGTATTATATGGGAATGCTTAAATGGAAATGGTGTTTTATATGGGAATGCTTAAAGGGAAAGAGTGTATTATATCGGAATGTTTAAAGGGAAAAGGTGTATTATATGGGAATGTTTAAAGGGAAAAGGTGTATTATATGGGAATGTTTAAATGGAAATGGTGTTTTATATGGGAATGCTTAAAGGGAAAGAGTGTATTATATCAGAATGTTTAAAGGGAAAAGGTGTATTGTATGGGAATTTGTAAACGGAAAAGGTGTATGTTATAATTTTTTTTAAATGAAAAAATTTATTACATTTACCAGAATTACTAATGATAATTAATAATTTTCGATTATTATATATAATCTCCTATTGTACATATACTTTAGAATAAATCTAAAATAAAATATGTTTAAATATTTTAAAAGTAAAGTGATCATAGTAATATTAGTATCATCAAGCCTAATACTATTATTGGTAATATTAATGAGATGTTATAACAAACAACATCTGAATTTAGATCGATGTTATGGTGGTAAGTTTCATTTTGTTTATTTATTTTTTTTTAAATCATTTAATAAAATATTTTATTTACTCTTATTACAAACTTAACGTGCTATAACAATAAATCATAGTAAAAAAAAAAAAAAAAAAAAAAAATAATATATATATATATATATATATATATATATATATATATATATATATATATATATATATATATATATATATATATATATATATATATATATATATATATATATATATATATATATAATAATATAATAATAATTAATAATAATAAAAATGCTAATAATAATAATAATATTATAATGTAGTAGTACAGATACTTGCAGTTTGTATGTTTTTAAAAAGATTGCACTGCAAGATCGATAAAAACAGGTAATAATAAAAGTCTGCTTCCCCACGTTAGAGACATGAGACATGGTTTTCAAATGACAATTCTTTTGTACTTCTTAAGAAGGTTCTCTCAAACACAGAGAAAAATCAGTAAAAACCATTTTTCAAATATAAACATTGTCACCCTCTTTCTTTGATTTGGAAATTCTCTCCTTGAAATGAGTCCATTAGAAAATGTGTGGCTTTATAGATAAAGAAGATTATCACAATAATAATTAAGCTCACTGAGAATGCTATTGGAGTGTAGTAGAATCTTTGCACAAACAAGCCGGAAAAGATACAGTCTTGCATTGTTTAACAAAATAATAGATATAAAAAACATTTCACCGTTACAGCTTCTAATTTCTTTGCATGTTCGAAAAACGAAAAATATTTCTTAAATTTCAACAACACCGAAGTTTTATAAAATGATAATATCCAAAAAATATTAGAAATATTGTAATTAGACAATAATTTAGAACAGGAGATATATATATATATATATATATATATATATATATATATATATATATATATATATATATATATATATATATATATATATATATATATATATATATATATATATATATATATATATATATATATATATATATATATATATATATATATATATATATATATATATATATATATATATATATATATATATATATATATATATATATATATATATATATATATATATATATATATATATATATATATATATATATATATATATATATATATATATATATATATATATATATATATATATATATATATATATATATATATATATATATATATATATATATATATATATATATATATATATATATATATATATATATATATATATATATATATATATATATATATATATATATATATATATATATATATATATATATATAATATTTTTTATACTTACAACCTGCCCCACAAATGTGGGGTGTGTCTATCACAGGCCACATCCATCCAAACACTCACCCCTTCACCAATCTTTTCCATTCATTTATACCCTCTATAAACCTCATACTCTCCTCTAAATTCATCCCTCTGTCAATTAACAGCTCTTTAGCATTACTCATCCAACTTCCCCTAGGTCTCCCCCTATCTCTCACACCATCCACTTCTGAAATAAATACCTTTCTAGCTATTCTCTCTTCTTTCATCCTACAAACATGTCCAAACCATCTCATCATTCTTTGTTCAGCTCTCTCAACCATACTCTTTCTCCATCCACACATTTCCTTTATTCTAACATATATATATATATATATATATATATATATATATAATATATATATATATATATATATATATATATATATATATATATATATATATATATATATCTATTTCTCTTTCGGTGGGCAAAGGCCAGAGGCCTACCAAATTCCACCGGAGTTGGGAAGGATCTATAATCATGGTCGATGGAGGCCGACGTGTCCAGATACACGGCGTTTGAAAGTATGCAAGTCAAAGGAAGTTGGGAAAACAGATGAAGGGAGTGTGTTTCAGACTTTACAAGTAGAGTATATGTAAGATTGAGCATAGCGGTTAAGTCTGGGGTCGGAGAGTTGGACAGAGAAAGGATGAGACTGTGTAGAAAGGCGTGTCGCACGAGCTCTTTTCAATGGAGGAGGTATGCGACGAGAGAGTTCAGAAGAGCAGTGTCCGTTGTAATAGCGATAGTAAAGAGAGAGTGACGCAACAATTCGACGGGCAGAAAGAGATTGAAGAGAGTTAGTAAGAGCAGGAGAGTTGATGAGACGAAATGCCCTAGACTCCACCTTCTCTAGGAGAGCCGTGTGTGTGGAACCACCCTAGATGTGCGAAGCGTACTCCATACAGGGGCGAACAACACCCCTATACAGAGCAAGCAACTGGGGTGGCGTGAAGTAATTCTGAAGGCGCCTCAGAACACCCAACCTCTTAGAAGCTTGTTTAGAAAGAGAAGTAATGTGATCTTTCCAAGAAAGATCACGAGAAAAAGAAACACCAGAATATTAAGAACAGATGAAGGCTTCAGTTGTGTATTTTCGAAGAAGATATCATAGTTGTTTGGAAGATTGTGTCGAGTGGAAAGATGAAGAAATTGAGTTTTTGAGGCATTGAAAACAACCATGTTTTCTCTGCCCCAATTTGAAATAAGTGAAAGATCAGAGGTTATTTGCTCCAAGGCTACCCTTCTCGAGTCAATCAACTGCTGTTGGGTGGGACGTTTTTCAAACTGGAAGGAATAATGAAGGGTGGAGTCATCAGCATAGGAGTGGATAGTAGATGAAGTAATAGAGAGAAGGTCATTAATGAAAAGTAGAAAAAGTGTTGGGGATAGGACAGAACCCTGAGGAACACCACTATTAATAGATTTAAAGGAAGAACGGTGGCCGTCTGGAACAGGTGCTATAGAACGACCCGAAAGGAAATTAGAGAGAAGATCACAGAGAGAAGGATAGATGCCGAAAGAGGGAAGTTTAGAAATCAAAGCTTTGTGCCAGACTCTATCGAAGGCTTTCGATATGTCCAGCGCCGACAGCAAAAGATTCACCGAAATGCCGAAGAGTGGAGGACCAAGAGTCAGAGAGAAGGGAAAGAAGATCACCAGTAGAGCGTTTCTTACGAAAGCCATACTGGCGATCAGAGAAAAGATTAGAAGAATTGAGATGTTTCCAAATCTTCCTGTTAAGGATAGATTCGAAAACTTTAGAGAGAACGGAGGTCAAAGAAATAGGACGGTAGTTGGAGGGTTGAGAGGGGTCCCCCTTTCTTCGGCACAGGCTGAATGAGCGCACGTTTCCAGCAAGAAGGGAAGGTTGAAGTAGAGAGACCAAGACGAAAAAGTTTACCGAGGCAGGGTGCAAGCTCGGAAGCACAGGTTTTGAGAACCACAGGAGGAATACCATCAGGACCGTACGCCTTCTTAGTATTAAGCTCAGAGAGAGCAGAAATGACATCTTTAGAAGAAATTCTAATTTTAGGCATAAACGAGTTAGAGGGGGCTGAAGGAGGAGGAATAGCTCCGGAATCGTCTAAGGTTGAATTAGAGACAAAAGTTTGAGCGAAGAGTTCAGCTTTAGAAGAAGGTAAAACAGCAGTTGTGCCGTCAGAAGATATTAAAGGAGGGAAAGAGGAAGAAGCAAAGTTAGAGTTGACATTTTTTGCAAAATGCCAGAAAGTACGTGAAAAAGAAGAACCAGAAAGATTATTGCATTTTCTACGGAGAAATGAGTTTCTAGTGTTACGAAGGATAGATTTTGCACGATTCCGGGATGAAATATAAGTAGCGTGAGTTTCTGGAGTTTGAAGACGACGGTAATCCCTGAAGGCAACATCCCTGCGGCGGATAGCGCGAGAACAAGCAGAGTTAAACCAAGGTTTGTTAGGTTTAGTAGAAGGGAAAGAATATGGAATGTACGCCTCCATGCCAGAGAAAATCACCTCGGTAATGCGTTCTGCACACTCCGAGGGACCCCTCCCACGGAAGCAATAATCATTCCACGGGAAATCGAAAAAGTACGACAGCAAGTCCGACCAGCTTGCGGCACCGAAATGAAACAAACGTTTTCTTTCAAAAGAAGAGGGTCTTTCCTGCGGAAGACTTGAAGAGATAGAAGAAACAGAGATAAGAAGGTGATCGGAGGAACCCAGAGGAGGAAAGAGTTTAACAGTAAAAGGAGAAGGATTAGAAGTTATTAAAAGGTCTAGAATGTTGGGTTCATCTCCAAGACGATCAGGGATACGAGTAGGGAGTTGCACCAACTGCTCAAGGTCGTTTTGGATAGCGAAATGGAAGGCACGTTCACCAGCTGTATCATGAGAACTAGAAATAGAAAGCCATTGGCAGTGGTGAACATTGAAATCACCTAATATGATGATTTCAGAGAAAGGAGAAGAAGAGAGAATGTGCTCTATTTTGGAGTTTAAATAGTCGAAGAATTTAGGATAGTCAGTAGAATTAGGAGATAAATAAACAGAACAAATGAATTTAGTCGTAGAATGGCAAGAGAGCCTAAGCCATAAGGTGGAAAATTCGGAAGACTCCAAATTAGAGACACGAGAACAAACGACATCGTTGCGGACGTTTGCACAACAACCGCCTTTGGCTGAAAATTAAGGATAGAGACAGTAGGAGGAAACAGAATAGGGTTTGCTATCAGAACGCTCAGACATCTGAGTTTCGGTCAAGAATAAGAGGTGAGGTATAGAAGAAGAGAGGTGATGTTCAACAAAGTGGAAATTAGAGTGCAGACCGCGAATGTTACAGAAATTAATGAAAAATATAGACCGTGCATCAGGACAAGCCGGCAGCTGTGTCCTGGTGGCACCAACCCCATCACCGGAGGCCACCAACTCCCAAGTGGTGATGGGGGAAGGGGTGGATGGGGGGCTATATTTGGAAGCCGCCCCCCGTGGCTTCTCCGAGGCTACTTTTCTTGAGGCCATCATTTAGTTTTTTTAAATTTTCTTTTAAAGGGTGTCTGTATTAATGTTCTGTGTGTGCGAAGGAGAGTTTACTCCGATTTACTAGAAGGTGAGCGCGAAATGGAACGAACCATTGGGCACCGGGATGAGATGGGAATACCCTTAGCATCCCATATACCCAATGGGGGGTAATATATATATATATATATATATATATATATATATATATATATATATATATATATATATATATATATATATATATATATATATATATATATATATATAGGTTCGGCTCATCGTTAGAGACCTCAGGGGTCCGGCCCCACCAGTATTTAATTATAACAAATATATTTCTTAAATGAAAATTACTTCTAAATTACGAATTAAAAAATCGGTATAAATTCAAAGTAACTGCAGAGAAACTTCTATTGCCACATTTATTCGAGTTAAGGGCCTGTTATTCGAGGCCCCATTATTTTTATTAGTTCGAATATATAACAGAATATAGGCACGCACGCGATTTGTAACGTCTGGTCCTATTCATTTTATATCTTATACATGGGCCAGCTTACGAGATGTCCCAAGCAAACTGATGAAATTGCTTATTATTTCATGTTAAAGACTTAAAGACTAACATATATTCGAAATACTACATTATCTTTTATGTATTTATTTATTTATTTTTTTATGTATAGTCAATTTCTTCATAGTGGGATTGTTTTTTATTTATAGTTATTAATAAAATGATAACAAACAAGTCGATAATATAATACAGTAATAAATGTTTATATTTATTAGGACAAAACTGTGTTAAACAAAAATTTAAAGCCGTTTCCTTTGAACTTAAAACATATTTTAAGGGTAGCTTTTAAAAATGATTATTCGTGCGTTGTTGAGAGGAAGATAAGTATAAATAAATATAGCGAGTATTGCAAAATAGAAATTTTGTTTTAAGGAAGGCAGTATTTTCTTAATAAAAGTCAAATTATATAAATCAGTTAATTTTTTTAAGTGATTTTTTTTTTTTAAATCTTGCTTTTCTTGATTTTTTTAATTTTTTTTTTTTTTTTTTTTTTTATTTCTATTTTTTTTTTTTTTTTTTTTTTTTTTTTTTTTTTTTTTTTTTTTTTTTTTTTTTTTTTTTTTTTTTTTTTTTTTTTTTTTTTTTAGCTTTTCATTAATGACCTTAACTCTATTACTTCATCTCCTGTCCACGTCTATGCTGATGACTCCACCACTCATTACTCTTTTCATTTTGAAAGACGCCCCTCCCAGCAACAGTTAATAGAGGCAAGGAGGGTGTCCATGGAGCAACTAACCTCTGATCTATCTCTCATTTCAAATTGGGGCAAAGAAAACATGGTCGTTTTCAATGCCTCAAAAACTCAATTCCTCCATCTCTCTACTCGACCCAATCTTCCACACAACTACGATATCTTCTTCGAAAACACGCAACTCAAACCTTTATCTCTCCTTAATATTCTAGGTGTTCCTTTTTCTCGTGATCTTTCTTGGAAAGATCACATTACCTCTCTTTCTAAACAAGCTTCTAAGAGGTTGGTTGTTCTGAGGCGCCTTCAGTATTTCTTCACTCCACCCCAGTTGCTTGCTCTGTATAGGGGTGTTGTTCGCCCATGTATGGAGTACGCCTCACACATCTGGGGTGGTTCCACTCATACAGCTCTTCTTGAAAAGGTGGAGTCTAGGGCTTTCTTCTTATCAACTCTTTTACTCTCACTAATTCTCTCTAACCTCTTTCTGCCCGTCGAATTGTTGCGTCACTTTCTCTATTCCATTACAACGGACACTGCTCCTTTGAACTCTCTCCATTGAGAAGAGCTCGTGAGACACGCCTTTCTACACAGTTTCATCCTTTCTTTG
>SEYY01001752.1:0-5000 GCA_009176605.1 Armadillidium nasatum | reverse complement strand
ATGAATAAAAATAATGACTTTCTTCTTTAGTACTTACTTAATAATAAAATATAGTTTTGAGTATTACGTTGTATAATTATTTATATATATATATATATATATATATATATATATATATATATATATATATATATATATATATATATATATATATATATATATATATATATATATATATATATATATATATATATATATAATATATATATATATATATATATATATATATATATATATATATATATATTTAAGTTATCCTTCACTCGGGCGATCCCTATTAAAGATTATGGTCTTAGTCAGGGAAATGAGTTATACGTTATTCTGACCAAAGTTGATAATTTACACAGATTATTTGCCTTTGAATAGGGGAAACCTTGCTCCGGCAGGGTTATATATATATATATATATATATATATATATATATATTATATATATATATATATATATATATATATACAGGATTAGAATTGCTGAGTCATAAATTTACCTGTTGTTGTATAGAAACCAACGATGAAGAAGGGTCCAGAAATGAATAGTTCAAAAATTTGCAACTACTGCAAATTCGTACCAGTTTCGTAATTTGAATGTCACACGGTACAAGTGTATAATCGCATTTGATCTATAAGTATTGCAATATATACACAACAACATTGATGAGTAGCAGAAACACGTACCTATAAGAAAGAGACATACCACAGCTCTGTGGTGCAGCGAATAAAATAAACTTTAAACGGATGAAAGTCAAATAAAAGAGAGAGAGAGCGGCAAAATTTATTACGCATTGAAAATCGTCATTTTCTTAAATAACTACATTTAGTAGTTCCTTTAACCATCTTATTTCTGATATTTCACAGCATTTTATGACAGATTCGAAGCCAGAAATAATATTCCAGTCCAACCGCACTGGTTTATGGATCACTTTCTCAAATTTTTATAGCTCTACCATCTTAATACTCAAACTTTACAAAATACACAACTTATAAACGTAAAAAAATACAGTCTTTTAAATGGTAAAATAGCTTCCACTATTGCAACGCATTCTTTCTTGGAATCTCGATTGCATAAATATGACCCTATGTTGCTCTGAATATTGTGTGTGGCATGAAACGTGAAACTTTGGTAGTAAGTTGTTGATCCAGGTTCCGAAAATCTTAATCCATTGGTTGGACTTACGTACTAATCTACATTTTCCCTTCCTGAAAAAGGGCAGTCGATAATATAATCGAAGTATTATGAACGCAGGCGTATGTATATCTATATATATATATATATATATATATATATATATATATATATATATATATATATATTATTTTATATATATATATATATATATTATATATATATATATATATATATTATATATATATATATATATATATATATATATATATATATATATATATATATATATATATATATATAATATATATATATATATATATATATATATATATATATATATATATATATATAATATATATATATATATATATATATATATATATATATATTATATATATATATATATATATATATATATATATATATTATATATATATATATATATATATATATATATATATATATATATATATATATATATATATATATATATATAATATATATCATATATATATATATATATATATATATATATATATATATATAATATATAATATATATAATATATATATATATATATATATATATATATATATATATATATATATATATATATATATATATATTTAATTTTTTTTTTTTTTTTTTTTTTTTTTTTTTTTTTTTTTTTTTTTTTTTGCAGAACCGATTTTGGATTGCAAGACTTCTCGAAGGAATTCCAGAGCAGTTCCAGCAACTTCTTCTCTCCAGAAGCGTTTTACTTTCTGAAGCTTATGAAGATGTTAGTTCCTTACTTACAATTTTTTTTTTTCAATTTTATTAAATTAAAGGGAGGAAACGAAAGCAAAATTCATATATCTTTATTATTATTATTCTGTTTTTTTCATAACATTTATTTTATTTACTAATTAATATCAGCATTTTATTATCTATTTTACATTTATATTAATTTACCATCAATTTTATTAATTCTTTAATTTATTATTCGGTTTGAATCTTTTCTATTCTGTCATTTAATTTGCTTTATTATATTTTAATCTGTTGCTTTAATTACATGAACAAAAAGATTAAGCATTTACGATTTCTTTAAAGCAGTGTTTCTTAATCGAGGCCCACATGGACCCCAGGGTCTACATGGACCAAAGAGATCTACAAGGACCCCAGAGGACCAAAGAATATTTGAGGAAACCCTAAAGGGTAAAAAATTTATTTCGTGAGTCCATAATATGAGCAAATCCAAAGGTATTTGAGTATATGGGGGTCCACTTACGTAAAGTTAGGACTCAAGGGGTTCGCAAGGGGGGGGGTTAACTAACGAAAAGTTATGACTCAGGGATTCCTTATGGGGATCCACTTACATAAAGTTAGAACTCATGAGGTCCGCATGCGGGGTCCACTTATGTAAAGTTAGGGCTCAGGGGGTCTGCATGGGAGTCCACTTTCGTAAGGTTAGGATTCAGGGGGTTCGCATGGGGATCCTGTTACGTAAAATTCGGACTCAGGGATCCGCATGGGGTCCATTTACATAAAGTTAAGGTTCATGGGGTCTGCATGGGGGGTCCACTTACGTAAAGTTAGGACTCAGGTGTCCTCATGGGGTTCACTTACATAAAGTTAGGACTCAGGGGGTCCACTTGCGTAAAGTTAGGAAGCAGGGGTTTTGCATGGGGGTCTACTTACGTAAAGTTAAGACTCAGTGGGTCCGTATGGGTGTCCACTTACGTAAAGTTAGAACTCGGAGGGTTCGCATGTGGGTTTCAATTACGAAAAATTAGGACTCAGGGAGTCCGCATGGGACCTCTTGCGTAAAGTTAGGACTCAAGGGGTCTGCGTGGGGGTAAACTTACGAAAAGTTAGGACTCAGGGAGTCTGCATGGGGTTCCACTTACGTAAAGTTAGGACTCAGGGGGTTCGCATGATGGGTCCACTTACGTAAACTTAGGACTCAAGAGGTCCACATGGGGGTTCACTTACGAAAAGTTAGAACTCAGGGCGTCTGCATGAGGGTCCACTTACGTAAAGTTAAGAACCAGGGGGTCCGTATGGGGTCCACTTACGTAAAGTTAAAAGTCAGGATATCCGCATGGGGTCCACTTACATAAATTTAGAACTCAGGGAGTCTGCATGGGGGCCCACTCATATAAAATTAGGACTCATGATGTACGCATGGGGAGTCCACTTACGTAAAGTTAGGACTCAGGGGGTTTGCATGGGGTCCTCTTACGTAAAGAAAGACTCAGAGGGTCCGCAAGGGGATCCACTAACGTAAAGTTAGGACTCAGGAGGTCTGCATGGGGTCCACTTACGTAAAGTTAGGACTCAGGGGGTCCTCATGGGGATCCACCTACCTAAAGTTAAGGATCAAGGGGTCCGCATGGGGTCCACTTACGTAAAGTTAGGATTCAGGGGGTCCGCATGAGGGGTACGCTTACCTAAAGTTAGAACTCAGGGTTTCCGCATGGGGGGTTCACTTACTTTAGTTAGGACTCAGGGGTCCTCATGGAGGTTCACTTGCGTAAAGTTAGGAGTCATGGGTTCTCATGGGGGTCCACTTACGTAAGGTTAGGACTAAAGGGGTCCGCATGGGGTTCACTTACGTAAAGTTAAGACTCAGGGGTCCGCAAGATATCCACTTACGTAAAGTTAGGACTCAGGGGATCTGCATGGGGGTCCACTTACGTAAAGTTAGGACTCAGGGGGTCCGCATGGGAGGGTCCACTTGCTTAAAGTTTGGACCCAGGAGATCCAGAAGAAAGAAAATTAAGTTAGGACTCAGGGGGTCCGCATGAGGGGTGCGCTTACATAAAGTTAGAACTCAGGGTTTCCGCATGGGGGGTCCACTTACTTAAGTTAGGACTCAGGGGTCCTCATGAGGGTTCACTTGCGTAAAGTTAGGAGTCATGGGTTCTCATGGGGGTCCACTTACGTAAAGTTAGGACTCAAGGGGCCCGCATGGGGTTCACTTACGTAAAGTTAAGACTCAGGGGTCCGCATGGGATCCACTTACGTAAAGTTAGGACTCAGGGGATCTGCATGGGGGTCCACTTAAGTAAAGTTAGGAATCAGGGGGTCCTCATGGGGGTCCACTTACGTAAAGTTTGGACCCAGGAGATTCAGAAGAAAGAAAATTAAGTTAGGATTCAGGGGGTCTGCATGAGGGGTACGCTTACATAAAGTTAGAACTCAAGGTTTCCGCATGGGGGGTCCACTTACTTAAATTAGGACTCAGGGGTACTCATGGGGGTTCACTTGCGTAAAGTTAGGAGTCATGGGTTCTCATGGGGGTCCACTTACGTAAAGTTAGGACTCAAGGGGGTCCGCATGGGATCCACTTACGTAAAGTTAGGACTCAGGGGGTCCGCATGGGAGGGTCCACTTACGTAAAGTTTGGACCCAGGAGATCCAGAAGAAAGAAAATTTGGGATCCCTTGCTTTAAAGAAACAAGAACTTTAGCAGAGGAAAAATTAGAGAAAGAGAGAAGAATAACAATAAGGTGGGAGAAAAAACTGAGAAAAATATTAAAAATTAATAATCCTAAGATTAAATAAAAGAGAAACATAAATGAAGATAATGAAAAAATAATCTATTAAATGTATTAAGAATGTATATCTATTTAAAAATAGCTTATTAATTTAGAGAGAACATATCAAAGGAATGAGAGAGCAAAAAAATGGATCAAAGAAATTACATGTGAACAAAAGGAATGGATGATGAGAAGAAGGGAAAAATCAATGAACGAGGGAAGTGAGGGAAAGAGATTGGAAATAGGGAAAATGACAGATGAAGGATGATCAGTTATTGTGAAGTTAGATTCGTATGTAATGTTTAGAATTACGGTTTTCAAATTATTGAAAACTTTAAAGAACTTCTTGAT
>SEYY01001751.1:20000-45000 GCA_009176605.1 Armadillidium nasatum | reverse complement strand
TGCCAGTGATTTTTAATATTCACTCAAAATCATGAGAAAGAGAGGCACCCCTTGTGATATGAGGGCAACGCAGGTTATTTCCTTTAAACACCTCACGTTGTGGTACCTATAGAAACGAAATAGGGCGCCAACGTCGCATCACAGAGACTGAGGGTCAAGTGATTTTAAAGTAATGGTCAGTTTATTAGTTTTTAGCCTTAAGCTCGACCCTATAAAATAGAAGGGAGAAACTGGAGCCCCCAAATGTGAGAACAATACTCCAAACGACAGCAGATAAGACAGTTAATAAAACTGGAATAATTGTTTGGAAGAAAAATATTTCATAACCTTCCGTAAATATAAGCAACCACTGCCTTTTTCTAAAAAAAATATCGAGCAAGACGAAAGAGAAAAAGAAATAAATAAATAAAAAAAAAAAAAAAAAAAAAAAAAAAAAAAAAAAAAAAAAAAAAAAAAAAAAAAATAATATATATATATATATAATATATATATATATATATATATATATATATATATATATATATATATATATATATATATATATATATATATATATATATATATATTACCTTTGGTGGGCAAAAGCAAGAGGCCTACCAAATTTCCACTAGAGAAAGGAGCAAATCGGGAGACTGGTCAGATTAAATTGGTTAAATATATGAAGATTAAGATAGGAAATTGGTTAAATATATGAAAGGAGAGCATTCCAGACTTTACCAGTAGAGTACATGTAGGATTGAGCATAGCGATTAAGTATGGGGTCAGAGGGTTGGACATAGAAAGGAAGAGACTGTGTAGAAAGACATGTTCCACGAGCTCTTCTCAAAGGAGGAGGTAGGCGACGAGATAGTTCAGAAAGCGGTATACGTTTAATACCGATAGTATAGAGAAAGTGACGAAACAATCCGACGGACAGAAAGATATTAGAGAGAATTAGTGAGAGTATGAGAGTTGATAAGATGAAAAGCCCTAGACTCCACCTTTTAAATGAGAGCTAAATGAGTGGAACCACCCCAGATGTGTGAGGAGTACTAAATACTGGGATGAACAACATTCCTATAAAAAACAAGCAACTGGGGTGGTGTGAAGTAGCTCTGAAGTCGTCTCAGAACACCCAACCTCTTAGAACCTTGTTTAGAAAAAGAAGTAATGTGATCTTTCCAAGAAAGATTACGTGAAAAAGAAACGACAAGAATATTAAACAGAGATGAAGGTTTGAGTTGTGTGTTTTCGAAGAAGATATCACAGATATAGATATGGAGGAATTGAGGTTTCGAGGCATTGACAATGACCATGTTTTCTATGCACCAATTTGGAATGCGAGATTGATCGGAGGTTAGCTGTTCCAAGGCCACCCTCCTTGCATGTATTAACTGTTTAACTGTTGTTGGGAGGGGCTCCTTTCAAACTGAAAAGAGTAATGAATTGAAAGGTCATCGGCATAGGAGTAGATAGGAGATGAAGCAATAGAGAGAGGGTAATTAATGAAAAGCAGAAAAACTGTTGAGGATTGAACAGATCCTTGAGGAACATCACTATTAATAGATTTATAGGAGGAACGGCGACCGTCTTCAAGAGCTGCTATAAAACGACTGGATAGTAAATCAGAGAGAAGGTAACAAAGAGAAAGATAGATTCCGAAAGAGGAAAGTTTGGAAATCAAAGCTTTGTGCCAGACTCTATCGAAAACTTCCGATTTGTTCAGTGCGACAGCAAAGGATTCACCAAAATACCGAAGAGAGGAGGATCAAGAGTGAGTCAGAGAGAAAGGATAGAAGATCAACAGTAGAGCGTTTCTTACGAAAGCTATACTGACGATCAGAGATAAGAGTAGAATAATTGAGATATTTTCAAAACTTCCTTTTAAGGATAGATTCGAAAACTTTAGAAAGAACTTAGGTTAAAGAAATTGAACGGTAGTTAGAGGGTTGAGATGGGTCCCCCTTCTTCGGCACAGGTTGAATGAGTGCACGTTGAAATAGAAAGACATAGACGAAATAGTTTGCCAAGGCAGTGTTCGAGCTCGGAAATACAAGTTTTGAGAAGCATAGGTTGAATACTGTCAGGACCGTACGCCCTCTTAGTGCTATGCTCAGAGAGAGCAGAAATGACCTGTTTAGAAAAAATTAAAATTTCAGATATAAATGAGTTGGAGGGAGTTGAGGGAGTAGGAACAGCTCCTTAATCGTTTATAGTTGAATTAGAAGCAAAAGTCTGAGCAAAAAGTTCAGCCTTAGAGGAAAGCAAACCGAAATTGAACCATCAGAAAATACTACAGGAAGGAAAGAGGAAGAAGCAAAGTTAGAGTTGACATTTTTTTGCAAAATGCCAGAAAAGGCGAGAGAAAGAGGAACAAGAAAGTTATTGACTTTTCTACGGAGAATAGATTTTGCACAATTCCGGGATGAAATATAGGTCGCTAGAGTTTCTGGAGTTTGAAGATGAAGGTAATCCCTGGAAGCAGCATTCCAGCAGCGAATAGCACGAGAACAAGCAGAGTTTAACTAATGTTTGTTAGATTTAGTAAAGGGAAAGAATATGGAATGTACGCCTCCATGCCAGAGAGAATCAACTCAGTTATGCACTCTGAACACTCAGAGGGAACCCCCTTCCACGGAAACAGTAATCATTTAATAGAAAATCAGAAAAGTTCAACAACATGTCAGACTAGTCATTGGCGCAGAAATGCCACAAATGTATTCTAGCCAAAGGTGGGGGCGTTTCTTGCAGAAGACTTGAAGAGACAGGACAAGAATCAGTGATAAGATGATCGGATGAACCGAGAGGATGAAAGAGTTTAACAGTGTCAGGAGAAGGATAAAAAGTTAGGAAAAGAACAAGCCAGGCAGTCAGGGATACGGGTAAGGAGATGCCCCAACTGCTTAAGGTTGTTATGGATAGAAAATTGGTAGGTGAGTTCACCAGCTGGATCATGAGAACTAAATGAAAGCCATTGGCGGTAGTCAACATTGAAATCATCAGTAATTGAAATGATGATTTCAGAGAAATGAGAAGAAGAAAGAATGAGTTCTATTTTGAAGTTAAGATAGTTAAAGAATTTTGGATAGTCTGCAGAGTTAGTAGATTAGTAGACAGAACAAATGAATCTTGTTGTAGAATTGTAATAAAGTTTAAGCCTCAAAGTATAGAATTCAGAAGACTCCAAATTAAAGACACGAGAACAGACAACATAGTTTCGCACAGATGGGCAATATCCATCTTTTGCTGAAAATTATGGATAGAGACACCTGAGTTTCAGTTAAGAACATGAGCTGAGGTTTATTGAAAAGAATAGACAAACGACCGCGAATGTTGCAAAATTAAATGAAAAAAGAAGGCCATGCACCAGGGCAAGTGGACAGCAAGGTCTTGGTGACACCAACCCCATCACCGAAGGCTAACAACTCCAAAGTAGTGATGGTGGAAAGGTTGGATGAGGGGCTATATTTAGAATCCGCCCCACTTGGATTCTCCGAGGCAGATTTGTGTTCGCCTTTTTGATTAATTTAATAGGTAATTAATTAAGCGCTTGTAAATTTATAGGATACATGTGAAGAAGGGGGAAAGTTGTGGGAGCATAAGCACTCCAATGTGATTCAAGGGTACACTAGAGTCTTTCTGAGAAGATGAAATGCGAAAAGGATCGAATCAAATGGTAACGAATGAAAACGGAAAGGCCCAGCCCACCCTATCATCCCGAGTATTAAGCCCAATTGGGGTCAATTTCAACTCTTCGAACTGCTCTACGTACTCCCCTATATATATATATATATATATATATATATATATATATATATATATATATATATATATATATATATATATATATATATATATATATATATCGACAAGACGGACAAGGTTTTATATTTAATTACAAACACTTCACTTATTATAAAAAGAATCAGGACGAACTTTTCCAACCTCAATTAAAGAGAGATTAAAATCACGAAAAGTTTTAATAGAGGATTTTCACCTTTTCTCTCCCTTCTCATTTGATTCTAGGTTTTTTTTTTAATTTATAAATTTGACTATTATCAATTATTTAATCAAGCTATGCACAATTTCATTCAGTTATAACATCACTGCCAATCTTTTTTAAGGGAGTCATATTTTGTGAAACAACCATACGATATTTACAACAAAACATAAGTACACATTTTCAAAACGGTATTCTTATGAACCTCACCCCCATTCATTCAGATTCATCAGATAAATCATCGACTAAAAATTTCTTTCTAGGCAGAATCACTTCGAACGGGTCGAGTTTTTTTTATTTTTTTTCATTTTTTTATTTTTAGGGTAGGGATAAAAATGGTTGAAATTTTCGAATCACTAGAAAAATTAGAGACTGAAGTTAGCGAGGGGAAAGATGAAGCATTAGACACTAACTTATTTCCTATTGCCCTCTGATGTTAGAACAAAGATAAGACGAACTTTTTCATCGGCTCCGTGGAGACATTTGGTTTAAGCTACCCATCTGTCAAAAAGCCTTTCTTTGACAGGGCTTTTTATTAAGACCACGTCATTTTCATTTCCCAAATTGACCCATTTGATCGTTATAGCTCACGACTTAATTCTCTGAGACTGATTAGGTATTCATGATACCATCGGGTTCTTAGATCTTCGAGACGCTCGGATGACTCGAAGAGATTGATAGTGAAGGTTTCTGGAAGATACAGAAGAGCTCTAAAAATGGTTTTCAGAACCTGTCCCCGGGAAAGACATGCTAATTTTAGACTGGGGTTTCAGGAAACAATTTAGAGTCAATGGAACGATATCGTTTTTACTTAAAGTATAAGTTAACGGGAGAGAATTAATAGAATCTGCTATTTCAGACAAAATGGTGACAAAGTCGAAATATTAAAGCAACAAATGACCAATGGTCTTCATTAGACAATTTTTGACGATTGGTATCATCCGTTTCCAAAGGCTCCCTATCCAATGGTATATAGGGGAATCTTTTTATAAACATGTCGATTTCACCGAAGAAACTCATAACCTATCTTCGAAATTACAAAAGATTCCAAGGCGTCCATTTCTTGGATGAAACTCCGAGCATTATCACTATAGATTTCATCAGGAATTCCAAAGCGAGAGGTAAATCTATGGAAAAAGGATTAGATATATGGCTCTGATATTCAAAGACGTGTAGATTAAAATGAAAATCTTCTGTGAAGATGGTGAGCCCTTCATCTTCACCAACCAGTTTTTAGTGAAGTCGATGCAGACATGTTTGAAGGGAGGAAATAGATCTACTTGTACTTTAGAAAGTTGATTAACCTGGGATACGTGAATGCAAATTGTTGTATCTTTTACAAACAATGTCTCAGATATCACCCATTTAATGGTGGCTCTGGCAGATGTGACCCAAAGCAACTTTAAGCCTGATTTTAGTTAAAGTAGCCTAGATACTAAGATGTTTACAATCAAAATGAGATTGCCAAATGACGAGATGAATCAGTCGATGATTCTTTCCCAAAAGAATGGGATTAATTACATCAAAATTGTAATAGTTCGACCGGGATAAACGACCTTTACTTCTGATCAGACCATCATCATCCATGAGCAGATTAAAATTTTCAACTAAATCTGGAGGTCAATTTTAAGAAAAACTATCTCCGAATCTCTCTAAAAATTCTATTTCTTTTTAAAAGGCTATTCCTTGCATGTCTTAAGACAAAAAAAGTTTGGCTCTTCTGTCATAATCTATAAAGATATGTCAGAGAATTTGAGCAAAAGAGAGCAAGCATATTCTTATCAAAGTGTGATAACTAGAAAATTTGGCTTGATTTTTTGCCTCCTCGATGGTCTTGAAAACCGGAAGAGGATTTCTGGATTATAGATATTCACAGTTGGTTCGAAAGAAAGCATGGCAGGACCAAGAGACCTGATTTTATTCTTTTCTCAAAAAATTTAAAGGTAATCCCTCTCTTTTTCAAATCAGCGGGACTCTCCTCTAATTTAACATTATAGAAAGTGGGCGATAAGGAATATTTTTGTTTGAGGGAAGTCTTGCAACGAATATATTGCAAGCGATTCCTGATAAAACACTTTTATTCTTTTCCCGTCTTGTAAAATCCATACAAAGAGATATGATAATCACAGAATATTCTGACATGATGCATTTTAGTGCCAGGGAAGTTGCTGAGTGCTTTTGATAAGCATTTTATTGGCAGAAAGATTTTTTTTCAGATCGCCACCACTATAAAGATGGAATGAAGTTTCAACATAGGACAGGTTTTACCATTAAAAGGAGCAACTTTCCCTTTGGACCATATGCTTTTGGGTTCATGAGAAGAAGAGGATATGAAGACCACAAATTTGTAACAATATGTTGACGGACAATCCAGAATCATCAGTCTCAAAACAAGACCGAGAAAACTTGATTGTCTTTTAAAGATTCAAATCTTTGCGAAACTTCAGCGAAGCTTTCCTCAATTTCAGGTCAATTTCCTTGTTCCAGCCGATTTCCTGCTCCACGATCTCTTCCTAAAAGGATGGCCTTGTATGGTCACGGGGATGAAAAGAATAAAGGGTTGAAGATTTTTATAACTTCTTAGAAACTTTTTTTTTTAGTTACTTTACCAAGTGAGAAGTCTCCAAATCAAATGGTGTTTACATTGATGTTGAAAAGATAATCGAAAACACGTTCCTCTGAGCATAAATGTGATGGGATTTAATTTTCTCTTTCATAAAGGTCTCTAAGCTCTCCACTATCAGAGCTCTGACGGCAGAGATCAAAACCACACTCCTTCATCCAGGAAGTGGCGAAATGAAAATATTGTTTTAATTCATCAACAGAAGAGCAAGTATATAGAAGTTAATGTAAAGATTATTGACAAGAAGGGAAATACAGAGATCCTTTCGATATTTCTGGGCATGATAGCGAATTGCAGCACCAATGATTTAGGAACTAACAGCTAACTCAAAAATAATAGATGTATATCGAAAGGTTTAAAATTTGTCTCCATCTTGCCTGAAAAAAAGAAAAATGGTTGTGGTCTTCCTCCAACTTCAACCGAAATTGAAGAAATGCCATAGAAATATCGGGGAAGACATCTATTAGTACGAAAATGTAGAAGTTTAAATAAAGACGAAAGAATGTCGACACCAGAGTAACATTCCTGGTTCAGGGAAGGACTATATCCTATTTTCAGACTACAATTAAACACTGATCTAATCTTGTTATTAATCTGAGATTGGGTCTAAATAACAGGTCGATGAAGAATTGATTTGAATTTAAAATTCCCTATAAGAGACTTTCAGGGATCAATTATACTATCTCTCAAATACTACTGAAAGATGTTACCATATGCCGAAGTTAGATTTTGCTTATCAAATTGTTTCCTAACCTGACGAAGAGCAGCCAGAGCAAACTGATAATTTAAAGGAACATCCTTTAAAATTTCCTCATACTATGGGAGCTTTACGTGGTATTTACCGTCTAGGAAACCTACTCTCCTGGAACTTTTGTATAGAGATCGATTCGTTGAAACCTTGGTTTGCTTGTTCATCAGTTCCAAGAGATTCGAGCTTGCACTATTCTCCAGACTCATATCATGATCGACATAAAAATTAGTAAATACCAGAGAATCAAAATGGGATAGTGAAGACCCAACTATATGATTGGCAATGAAATTCGGGACACGGTTGACAGATATGCGGAGAGTAGTGAGAAATTTGGAAGATAACTGCCTTAATTTGGAATGATATTCTGAATTAAGATAAGAACTAAAAGAGTTATTCTCAAAAATTTCCGAAACTTGATCAGGGGTTAAGGAAGCTTTCGATTAGTCAAAGAGAATAAATCCTTGATAGGATTTTATGGCACTTTCTCAAAGACAGTTGATGACTTGGAAGTGTTTAATGCAATATAAGGCGTCTATTCCTTCAAGTCTTTCTATGTTTGAAATCTGGTCATATTGCCATCCTTTGTAGAATTCATCCGCAATCCTGAAGCCACTTAGCGAAACTTTGTTAATGGCTTCTTTTAAACCTTTAACTTCAAAGCCGGTATCTATGTCGGGATCAATATAAACTGTTATCAACTCATTAGAATCACAACAAACATTGATTTCAAAATCTGAAGAAAGCATAGATCTTTCTTGTGTGACAAAGAAAATTCTTATGATAGTTTTATGCAAAGGTAGAGAAGTTATCTCTCTTCCTAACTTCGGTGAAAATCAGTAATAAAATAAATGAAATGCCACCCGAAATCCAACAAAACTCTGACGTTGGAGATTTGATTATTCATTTTTACTTCGACGGAAACTGTAGGTAGTCTACTGTTGGATTCAGAAACGCTATTGTTTATACAGAGATTATTTCAGGAAGCGTTATAGGATGATTCATTTAAAGGAGATGACTTAGAAGAAGAAGATGAAAAAACTTTTCCTTTTCAGAACAACTATTATACTTTACTTTATTTTGGTTTATAGATTTATATTTATTGCAGTTGTGAGATTCCAAAAAAAAATTCCCTGTTGTTCTACACCTATATATATATATATATATATATATATATATATATATATATATATATATATATATATATATATATATATATATATATATATATATATATATATATATATATATATATATATATATATATAATAATAAAAAATAAAAAAAAAAAAAAAAAAAAAAAAAAAAAAAAAAATTTTTAATATTAATTAATTTTTTATTTTATTAATACTACTCATTTAATATCAAATGCAATATGAATTGATGAAAAATTCACAGTATGGAACAGTTACAAATAAGTGATGCTATTAAAATTTATCAACCACAGTTTGAATAAAATGATCATAATTGTCAATCATAAATTTTTCTTTGTACAAATTTTTCTCTCCCATAGTACTTCTTAGCCAAGTTTTAATCCTTCGCAGAGTACTGAAAAAACACTCAACTCTCCTGGTAGCACATGGTTGGGCGAATAGCATTAGTAGAGCCTTTTTCTTAGCCTGAGAGGAAGATTCAGTCTTGGGAGACGACAAGATCTTTTAGTTTTTCACTACTCAATTTATTATCCTTCAAAATTTTGTACCAAAGTTCCAGCTCTGTACTTCGGCGATTTCCCAGAAAATTTGTCACGACAGATCTGAAGGAGAGACAAGCCATTCCTTCTTTGTTCACCATAACATCAGTGAAGTGAGGATCTGCAAAAAGTTTTCCAATTTGCCGACCGTCGAAGATTCCTGCTTCTATTTTACCGTCACTTAGTTTTGGAAATGCATTTTTCAGGTAACAGATAACATCTCCATCTTTGTTTAGTGCTCGGATGAAATTCTTCATAATTCCATGCTTTATATGTAGAGGTGGAAGTAAAACATTTTTAGGTTCGATTACAGGGTAAAACAAAACATTGTGATGACCTGGTTCAAGTTCATTTCTGATCGGCCATTGGTGTCATGTGTAGTGTTCCTTACTTGCTCGACTATCCCAAAGACACAAGAAACATGGATATTTAGTGTAACCCTCTTGTTGACCAAGCAAAATAGATATTACCTATAAAAAGAAACATGGAGTAAATTAATTTACTTTGTTTTTGAATAAAGATACAAAATTTCTGAAATATAGATATATTCTTACCTTCATGTCTCCACATATCTTCCAATTGTGTGTTTCATAGTTTAAAACCTGAATCAGATGCTTCAGGTTGTCGTATGTTTCAGTAAGCATCACTGAAAAACCAACAGGAACAGATGCCTTCTTTTTACCATTGTTAAGATGTACTTTAAAATTTTGGTGGAACTGTCTATGAACAGTCGCTCTTCTACAGGAACATACTCCACACCCAATTCGTTAATTAGACCTTTCACATCATTTCAGTAAGTAAGAGATTTGGATTGGTCAGCAGTGAAATATTTAAGAAATTCCCTTTCACGTTGGAGCTACCAATAAAATGTTGTTTCTGAACTTAACAAATGATTTTCGCGAATCCGTAACCCAAGGAATTGGGAATATTCTTTGGACAATCCCAAATCTCTAGTCAAATTGTTAAGTTTTGATTGTCTTAATGGCTTAGGTTCATTCATCTCAGAAGTGCCTTCATACATAGGGGAACCATCAGCATCATCATCGACAGCAGCATCATGTAATTCGTCCTCGGAGTCTTGCGTCAAGAAAGTTTCGTTTGGATGATTGGGAATTGGAATTCCTGGACCATGAGGTACCGGTTTTATGGCAGATGGAATTTCAGGAAATTTCACGTGTTGCTTCTTCTTTCGATTTATTCCTAAAAGCAAACAAAACAAAAATACATGCAATTTCTACTATCAAATGTATATATTCCATTTTTAATGCAATAAAAGAAAACTAATTCATAAATATGTCATACCTGCTAAATTCGTCATGCAGAAGTAACAGTCACTAACATTATCTTTGCCTTCCCTCCACACCATTGGAACACCAAAGGGGAGAGATTTTTGTTTTCCCTTGCTCCAACTTCTTAAACTTTCAACTCACGTTTTGCAGCAGACATGAGGAGCAAAGGTTTTATCCTGATCTCCAAGCTTTACTCCAAAGTAAGCAAAATAGCTTTTTTAAACAAAGGTTGTTTTAATCATTTTCTGTTAGGGAAAAGTGACTTTCCCACAAATAAAACAAAAACGTTTAGCATCATTTCTGAACATTCTATTCATTTCTGAAATTCAGGAGAGATTTTATATTATGCAAGTAGTGAGCAATAGGCAAAAATATAAACTCGTATAATAATGCAAATTTAAATGTGCAAAATTAGAATTCAATAAATAATATCATATATATATATATATATATATATATATATATATATATATATATATATATATATATATATATATATATATATATATATATATATATATATATATATATATATATATATATATATATATATATATATATATATATATATATATATATATATATATATATATATATATATATATATATATATATATATATATATATATATATATATATATATATATATATATATATATATATATATATATATATATATATATATATATATATATATATATATATATATATATATATATATATATATATATATATATATTCTACCTGCTTTTATTCCAATTTCGAAAAGCTAAATATTTACTCTTTTCAAAATATTTTGGAACGACTCTAGATCAATAACTTGACCTGATTGGATTAAATGAATAGCATTTTTGAATTCAGAATGTCTAAAATATATATATATTCAGCTGAAAAAACCTTCCGAGCTAGCACTCTGATTTGGTAACTATTTCGTCTTTGTCTTTCTACTTAGACCTTCCTTTCTTGCTGGAAACGTGCGCTCATTAGGCTTGTATCGAAGAAGGGGGACACCTCTCAACACTCCAAATACCGTCCTTTTTTTTGAGGTCTGTTCTCTCTAAAGTTTTCGAATTTATCCTCAACAGGAAGATTTGGAAATATCTGAAATCTTCTAATCTTATCTCTGATCGACAATATGGCTCTCGTTATGAAAGGCTCTACTGGTGACCTTTCTTTTCTCTCTGGTTCTTGGTCCTCCTTTCTTCTGCATTTCGGTGAATCCTTTGCTGTCTCCCTGAACATATCGAAAGCCTTCGATAGAGTCTGGCAAAAGCTAGGATTTCTAAACTTGGCTCTTTCGATATTTATCTTTCTCTTATATATATATATATATATATATATATATATATATATATATATATATATATATATATATATATATATATATATATATATATATATATATATATATATATCCCTGAGATCTCCCTAATTTCCTTTCTGGTCTCTGGTCGTTCTATAGCAGCTGTTGTAGACAGCCACCTCTCTTCCTTTAAATCTTTCAATAGTGGTATTCCTGAAGGTTCTGTTTCATCCCCAACACTTTTCATTAATGACCTCTCTATTACCTCATGTCCCATCCATTCCTATGTTGATGATTTCACCTTTCACTACTCCTTCCATTTTGAAAGACGTCTCTCCCAACGGTAGTTGATAGACTCCAGAAGGGTAGCCTTGGAGCAACTAACCTCTGATCTTTCACTTATTTCAAATTTGGGCAGAGAAAACATGATTGTTTTCAATGCCTCAAAAACTCAGTTCCTCCATCTCTCCACTCGACAAAATCTTCCACATAGCTATAATGTCTTCTTCGAAAACAAACAAATAAACCTTCAACTGTTCTTTATATCCTCGGCCCATCCTTTTCTGGGGATCTTTCTTGGAAATATCACATTACTTCTTTTTCTAAACAAACTTCTAAGAGGTTGGGTGTTCTGAAGAGCCTTCTTTCCATATCACTTCTTCTTGGTGGTCTTTCCACCTGGAACTCTCTTATCTTAAAAAGTTTTTTACATTCAACTTTTTCCTTACCGACCGATTATTCCCATCTTCACGGTCTCTAAACTTAATATATATATTCCTTAAGATTCCATACCTTGTCTCACTTTCCTCCTCTCTTAATAAAGAACTTCATTTCACATTGCAGCATAATTTTCCACAAATTAATTTTCACCTTACAGGTGTTAAATCATTTTCATTTAAGTCTTTTTTTAAATATAAGGATACCCTACCAACAATGCTGAGGTCCTCTGCTGTATACGGTTATAAGTGCGCAGAATGTGACTTCTTCAACTTAGGATTCATAACCATTTCGGTACATCCTTTAGAACACAACTTCCGTATTCCAATCCTGAATTCTCAGCCATCCGCAATCATTCACACTCAAACGACCACCCATTTCGCTCCCCAGATTTTAATATTTTACCTTCTAGTTCCTATAACTCTGATAGAAAGATTTTGGAATCTTTATAAATTAAGTGTTTAAAACCTCATTTAAATTCTTCTGCATCCTCAGCCCCACTATTAATTGCATGATATTTTATTAATTTTTCAATTTTTGTATGTATATTTATTTATTTAATTTTGCTAAACATATTAATAGCCTGTCTACTTTTACTGTGTTTTCAACCAACTAATTTGTACATTATTCAGTGATATTTGATCCTTAGGATGTTCATTTAACTTTACCATAACGTATAACCAGTCATCCATTTATGTGATCAACCTTATCTTTAATTGTAAATTTTGATTTGTGAAGTGGTCTTATTATTTATTATTTATTATCTTTTTATTTTTCCGTTTAGGGAATTTGAAAATGGATTTTGAAATAAATCCGAAACTTAATTTGTTTAATTAATATATTTTTTGCTTATTCATTTTATCAGCATTATTAAATATAAATTATTAATGCTTTCAATGCTGATTCCTACGATGTTTGCAATATATATATATATATATATATATATATATATATATATATATATATATATATATATATATATATATATATATATATATATATATATATATATATATATATGATAAAACACGTATTTCACTGATCCTTCATATACATTTCAAGTCCTATGTCTCTCAACATATACTTCAAACTCAATACTCAATACAGCTTTTTATTTTCAAGGCGTGGTCAAAGGCATGCCAACAGATCTACTGCTTATGTTTTATAATTCCTACGTATGTTTTTTTCACAATGCCTCAACAATAATTACCTCAAATCTCAAACTTTAACCTAAGATGAACAACGACATACAGACATCTCTTCTAATTCAATAATTTCTTACTTTGAACTCTTATGCGTTAAAATTTTTTACCTATTTATACTTATCTTTGAGTTGATGCACTGACTGCATCCATAAGCGCACGAACACGTTCACATATACACACGTACGCAAGCGTAGCCCTGAAGCTGTTATACCATGACACTAAGTCATCTCTTAACCACTATCTTAAATTTCTCTTAATCACGTTATTTCTCGGACGTATTTCTCGACTACATGGTTTATCAACTACGCCATCTTGAATTTATTTCCTTCAGACAGAAAGTTATAGCCGAAATCAATTTACTTTCTTTCTATAAACTCAAGCATCATGATCATTATCTCTTAAATGTTATTCACCATGCGTTGTCCCGTGCATACAAAGTAAATATCTCTTCGAGGGTTCATTTCAACAGTAAGGCCTTCATGTCTATTTCTCGCATGAAGGGACTCATACACATCGTGCATGACATCTCTGAACTGTCATGGAGTAATTATAAACATGTTCATAGAAATAGGGGAACAAGTCATCATTTCAATGCACCAGGTGTTAGCAACTTATACATTAAATCCCTATATTTATCATAACTTAATCGCAAAGATAAAAAAATAAAGACAGTCATTCTCATAATACATATAATTAACAGAACCTTCACATACATTTCTCATCCTACAGGCTGCATCCTGTAACTTGTGTTTTAAAACTCGATACTCAATCTAATTTTTAACTTATTTGAACTTAGTGTACATTTCAAACCATATACCCTTTAATATATCCCTTATTCTTCATCCATGTAACAACCAACTTTTAAACACACCGACAGGACCAGACACATATCAACATCTCTAACATACAACCTATAAGAAGCTACATGCGTTTTTTAATCAAAATCTTTCAACGAATATCTTATTTCACCATAACTCACTAAACTTTTTATCCTCAATCTGTGATCAAAGGCATACAATTATCTCACTAACTTATGTTTATTGTAATTACATATGTTTTTTACACAATGGCTAATCACTGCATAACTTGAAGCTTTGTTTAAACAAACTTTATCCCTATAGTGCTATCAAAGAAATGCCGACCTCTCTAGCTCGAACACTCCAAGCCCAAATCTCTTTCCCGTTGAAAAAATTTCTTATTTAAAGTTATCTTTAAATTTATGTCTGATTACACTGAATCACATAAAAAGTATACATATAAGAACAGTCACACACACTAGCACAATCACACATACACACGCACGCACACACTCAATCTTGATGATGTTGCGTCATGACTATGTTATCTCTTAACCACAATCACAGACTTCTCTAGATCACGTATTTTCTCTGTCATATTTCCTGATACTTGGTTTTTCAGCTATGCCATCTTGAATTTATTTCCTATAGACAGAAAATTATTGCAGAAATCATATTTTATAATCTTTCAACACACAAGTATCATGAACATTACCTCAAATATGTAATCTATTATGTTTTGTAATACATAAACAGAGTAAGCATCTCATAAAATATTTATCTATATTTCTAACCCGAGGGACTCAGACATGTACATGGGTGTCATTACTGACCAGTCATACATTTGTTTTAAGAAGTGATCACAGGAAAATTGGAGATTAAGACATCATTTCAAGATGTCACTGTTGTCATTTCAAAACAAATACTTTTCAATTTAAATATATTCAAAGGATTAGAGGTTTCCAAAGATAACCCTGAGAGGAGGGAGAAACAATAAGGCCAAAGACGTGCATGCACTGGAAAGGGATAACACGTAGATACCAGAGATGAGGTACAAGATTTCAAACTTTGGAGACTAGGTTTGGATATCAGAGTTATCGAAGGTGAGTCGATATGAGGAGGAGCCAAGAGAGCGAGACACTAACAAATAAATATTGCCAGTGAGATAAACTAATGATTAATAAATAAATTATCAAATTAATTAATAATAAATAATAAAACTGTAAAAACGACGCAAAATACGTCATAATTTTTTGTTAAACATATAAATTAATGTTAAAAATAATTTTTCCTTCCAGTCAAAAATAGGAAACTATGATTTTAGTGTTTTTAAAAATAAAATTTTTAAGCCTTGAAAGGAATTAGAAATTTGAATCAATTTGAAAATTGCGTTAATTTCCGTTAATACTTCAGTTTTAATTGAATTAGAAATAAAATTTTTGATTAATGCTTGAATTAACATGAGATTAAAAATTTATTTGAAAAGATTGTAAATTTTAACATGTGTCGAAGTTCTATTTAAGATCAGAATATCTATAGTAGTAAGCAGTTTCACTTCACAGATTTGTTTACAAATATGTTGCGAATAATCAGGTGTTACACCCATAAACATTGCCTTTAATAATAATATATATAGTAATTTCTTAAAAAATAAATAAGATTTTTCTGAAATGTATTTCAAAGTGTTTTTGTCTCTAAAACTAAGAAAATAAAATCTATATAAATGAATTTATTTTTCCAATTATTGAATAACAGCAGGGGGTAAGTAAATAAAAACGATAATATTTTTAAAATATTTATTGCATGAAAATGAATTTAATTAATAATTAATGTAAAAGTAACTGAAATACAATAATTAAACAATATGTATTAATAAAACACAATCAATTACAATCGAAATTAAAAGAGAAAAATCTACTATAGATTCAAGACAGCTAATTTCATAAAAGAGTACAAGTTTGAAAAATTTAGAGATATAAATTATAGCAAATTTTAAAATACAATTCCTTCATTAAATGTGATCAAAATGCAAATCCTTCGACAAAGGGACGAAATGTGTATATCGACTTCATTACAGTCAAAATACAGTTGATTAATTCTACCAAAGTTGAGGGAAGGATTTGGTTAGTCATAAGGACCGAAGAGTTCTCAACAAAATAAAATATATTAAATAATGAAATTTGTGAATAGTGTTGCAGTGAAAGTATATTGATGGAAATCTGTTCTATTATTCATTCCATCCTAAGGCTAAGTCTGAGGTAATAAAGTTATCTTTAATTTTGTATTACAAAATATTCCTTACAATGGCAAGTGCATATTCATAAATCATCATTTCACATTTGACATTAATACTAAATAATCAGGGAAAAGCTGGATTAAACTTATAATTCTAATTATGTAATATTCATAGGTGTCAATTTTGGGGCCATTTGCCAATTATGGAGCCATTTGCTAATTTTAGGCTTCGAACTAATTTTGAATTAACCAGTTCGGAAAAAATTATGCACTAAAATAATTGGTCTCAACAGCAGGAAGTAAGATTGATATATTCAGAGCTTCTGCAAACAAATTCAATATCAGCTTGACTGAATGAGTAATTTTATGAGGTTATACTGAATATTCTATTGATCATCACATTCATTCATCTTAAATGTACGGTCAAGTGAGCTCATGAGGGCAGTTCTATTCTGGATGAATAATCTACAAGAAGATTCAAAGTCTGACCTGAGTGTTTGAGTTTCTGTTGTAAAACTAAACTAAGGTTCTCACCTTACTTTAATTTAGCTGGTGGTTGTTGCTCTGTAGCTCTTATATTGAAAGGGTAGTGGGATTGCAATGATATGGTAGGTCATCTTAACAATGCAATGCTGTAAAAGTCTGAGTAACAATGCTTTGAAAGACAGCAGTAATTCCGAACAAGTTTTTGTCTATGATTCGTCGATTGATTTAATTAAATCTAACAAGCTTAAAACAAAAGCACTTTCGTGTGAATTACATTAAATAGGTGAAGAAAGGAGTCGTTTTTAATTCAGTCGATTAATTAAAGATTTTTAATTTGGGGCAGCATCACGAGTCTTCAACTCGTGATAGCCTGAAGGGCAGTTTTATGTCTTTTTGGATGGAGGTCAAATGCCCTTCGTTGGTATGGTCCGATCTCGAATGCAAAACAAAATAAACTTATATAGGTACATACTTTGAGTTTTATCAAGAAGAGGTGCTTTAATGAATACTGAAACCTGAATGGCACTTTTTGTTGGACTTAGTACAAAAAAGTAAACATTTCAAAGAAATACATATTTTTTAGAAACGATATTCATCTTTAATGAATCTTTGAGAGTATAATAACTTTATTACTACTCTTCCAGCATCAGTGCTCTTAAAGATAAAATTAAAAAAATAATGCTATACTACTGATAAAAAAAGTTAAACTCATTGTAATGGAATCTTCATAACAAAAGTTTTCAAAGGTGAAATATTGATAAATTTAGAATTTATCAATTTCAATGCGCTCTTCAGTCTGTGAAACTTTTCTTGAATGAACGTATCTTTCCAATATTAAAATGATGAGGGACAATCCCACTCCAAATCCCCAAAATAAGAAGACTGCAAAAACCTGAAGAAAGTAAAGGAAAATCATCTCGAAGCCAGGACTGTGGAACCTGTAAATAAATTTACAACTTCGACTCCTCCTTCGGCTTCATTATTTCAAAATTATAAGTGCTCCGATTCCAAATACGACAACAACACTTCTATATTAACCTGCTCTGACTACAGCTCCGGTTTCATTTACACATGAAATTATTAAAAATAAGTTGCAAAATGAATAGATAAATGAAAATGATTGTTTCTGATTTTTATTTTTGTTTCATGACATTTATTTTCAGTTGCAAAAACAAAATCGAATTATTTAAACAATTAAAATTAATAAGAAAAAATAAATATAAAAGCAAAACAGTATTAAATAGAGTTAAGTTAATTGATGTGAAGTTACTTTTACTTTAGCAGATTAGTTTTCACATATATATATATATATATATATATATATATATATATATATATATATATATATATATATATATATATATATATATATATATATATATATATATATATATATATATATATATATATATATATATATATATATATATATATATATATATATATATATATATATATATATATATATATATATATATATATATATATATATATATATATATATATATATATATATATATATATATATATATATATATATATATATATATATATATATATATACAGTATAGTGAGAATCAGATATGCTTTATTAAAAAATTACCGATTAATGAACACATATTATATTTAAAAAGTTCAATAAAAGTGAAAATATTGTAATTAATAGATTTTAATAAATATGATAACTACATAACAATCGTCGGAGTCTTGAGGCACCATATTTTTATTTTCCTCGGTTCAACCTACAAAGATTTAAGTTTTCAGACTCCCTCCATTTACAATTAATGTCTCTGGTTCCAGCTCATCCAAAGAGGTTAGGCTCCTTGGCTTCATTCAGCTCCTGACTCTAGCTCCACCTCCACAGCACTGCTCCAAGCAGTAATTAGCATATAATTATTAATTTGTGATGTGTTACCTTCAGTTTATCTCAACTTCCAGTTCGACATTAAGAATTAATGTAAGTTACAACTTTAAAAATGTGCCTTGGATTAAAATATTTAAAAAATTACCTTTATCTCCGCTCTTCACTCTTCCCTTCAACAGAAGAATAATGAAAAATTACACCCACCTCATTGATACTTGGACTTGGATACGTTACTTCAGCACCACTATCATACACTTTTTCATATATTATATCAAATCTATTCAAGTGTCCTGCTGATGTCATTTTCGACAGCCTGTGAAATAATGATAATAATAATAATAATAATAATAATAATAATAATAATAATAATAATAATAATAATAATAATAATAATAATAATAATAATAATAATAATAATAATAATAATAATAATAATAATAATAATAATAATAATAATAATAATAATAATAATAATAATAATAATAATAATAATAATAATAATAATAATAATATATAATAATAATAATAATAATAATAATAATAATAATAATAATAATAATAATAATAAAAAATTATTATTATTATTATTATTATTATTATTATTATTATTATCATTATTATTATTGTTATTATTATTATTATTATTATTATTATTATTATTATTATTATTATTATTATTATTATTATTATTATTATTATTATTATTATTATTGTTACTATTTTTATCATTATCATTACTACTGTTGTTAATTATATCTACTCTGAAAAATTTTATTTTCATGAAATTAATAGCATAAATGTTTAAATAATTGCTTCTTATTATAAATGTTTAAATAATTGCTTCTTATTTCAAGATTTATATTCTAAGTATCAACATCTGTCCAAGTTTTACTTTCCTTATTCAGATTAAGATTATTAATTTAATATAGCTACATTTAATCAACAAAGAGAAAGAATAAGTAACAGTGGTGTGATTATCTCCCGTAAGTGAGGGTTCCGTTTCAATGCTACATGGAGATTTTAGGTAAAAACTAAATAGAAAAGTTCCTCTCCTTGAATAGGGCAATATCAGTGAGATGCGAACTTTTTGCATAAAAAAAGTGTTCGCGACTTACATGTAGTTGAAAATTTTGCGAAATGGAGAGCCTTTTGGCAAGCCATAGGCCATTCTACCATAAAATAGATCTACTTTTGTATCTACGATTTTGTCAACGTCTTCTGGGTCTACATTTTTCCTTATAATATCTTTCATGGCTATATCCATAGTCAATACAGCATAATTACCTGTAAGAATAAAAAATGTATATGTGGACTATTCTTTTTATTATAAGAATGTAAATTTGCCTCACAAATCTTTATTTTTGAATGCAGGACTACAAATTTCAAACTAGTAGATAAGGGTCAAAAATTTTTAGTTCGTAATTTCAAATTATAGTAAGTAAACATAAAACTGGTTAGAACCACATTTACTACAATGTTCTAAATGTTTCAGATTTGAAGTCAGTATTAGCTCTACTTCAACATTAAAATTAAAACTTATTAAAACATTTAATGTGGATTTTAAAATGCGATATGAAAATATTAAAAATTGCAAAATAGTTTCAGATTTAAAAATGTTATTAATTTTTTTTTATAGCAAAAAAATAAAAATAAAAAATAAAAACATAAAAAAATTAAATCACATTTATTGTGATTGTTAATACTCAGTACGAGCTATTAAAAACAACAAATGAGTTTGAAGTTAAAATAAGTTGTTTTTTTTAAAACATTTAATGAGATTATTATTATTTAATTAAAAAATTTAAAAATTTCAGAAGAGTTTCTGAAATTGAGTTACTAAAACCTTAAAACATTTAATGTAATATTCAAATCGAATACGAAACGCTTAAAAATTGCAGAAGATTTCAAGATTAAAAGAAAATTTATTAGAACATTTAATGTGAAAGCTAATATGTAATACCTAAAACTGGAGATAAATTTTATTTTAATTTATAAGTTATTGAAACATTTAATGATAATTTCAAAATCTAATATTTTAAAACAATAAAATCAAGGAAGGGTTTCTGAAAAGTAAATGTTATTAAAACAATTAACGTGAATCTCAATATTTAATATAAAACGATGAAAAAGTGCAAAAGAGTTTCAACTTAATATTAAAGTTATTGAAGCATTTATTGAAGCTGTTAATATCTATTCAAAAAATTACAGAAGAATTTCGGGTTAAACTAAAACTTATAAACACATTTAACGTGAATGTTCTTATCTAACTAGAAACGATTAAAAATTGAAGAAATGTTTCAGATTAAAAGAAACTTATCAATGCATTTAACGTGAATATAAATATCTAATGCGAAACGATTAAAAACTAAAGATTAGTTTCAAATTAAAACAGAAGTTGTCAAAACTTTTTATGTGAAATAAAATGTCTAACAGAAAACAATATAAAATTCCAGAAAATTTTCGAAATAAAAGTAATTACAACTATTAATATGAATTTTAATATCTAATACAAAACGATTAAAAACTACAGATTAATTTTAGATTAAAATTTATTAAAATATTTGTGAAAGTCAATATCCAATTGAAAACGATTAAAAAAACAGAAAAGTTTCGGATTAAAGATTAAAAGATAATTAAGACATTTAATATGAATATCAATATCTAATACAAAACAATTAAAACCTACAGGAAAGTTTCAGATTAAAATATTTTATGTGAAAATAAATTTCCTATTAGAAACGATAATAATTGCTTTAGAGTTTCAGAAAAAATAAAAGTTATTAAAACATTTAATGCAAAAGTTGATATATATATATATATATATATATATATATATATATATATATATATATATATATATATATATATATATATATATATATATATATATATATATATATATATAATAATAATAAATGATAAAAAATTACCCAAAAGTTTCAGATTAGATTAATCTTATTAAATATTTAATGTGATGGACAATTTGTAATAAGTAACTTTCAAACATCATAGAGGAGTTTCAGGTTAAAATAAAAGAAATCAAAATATTTAATGACCACGTCAAAATGAAACAGTTAAAATTACAGAAGAAAGAAAAGTTTCAGATTATTGCAAAAGTCATTTAAACATTTAATGTGAATGTCGATATCTAACACAAAACGATTAAAAATTACAAAAGAGTTTCAGATTGAAATTAACTTACTCTTCATAGTAGTATTGTTTTTAAAATATTTTATTTTTCAGAATGACTTCAAACAAAAATATGAGATATTATTTACAACTTACTAGTCAATACTTTCAAAAGACCCTCACGAACACTTGTATAAAGATTGTTTTTAAGATCAGGTTTTACATTGATATTCCATACATCTTTGTAAACTGTTCCTTCTTCAGCCAGCTGCATAATAAATATTTTTAAAAAAATTTCTCAATATTATTGTCATATTCTTAGAAGTCTATTTATTAATTAATGTGATATTAAAGAATCTAATAAGCTAATTAAAATGCAATTAAAATCTAAACTTACTCTTAAGAAATCTTTTAGGGCTGAATTTGCAGAAGATCCAAGCTTCCAGTCAGGCCTTTTCCTTAAGTCATAAAAATCTCGAAAAGGGTAAACCGGTTTTAGAGTGGCGAGAAATGAGACAAGTAGAGCCGAGTAACAAGTGAAAATAACCAAAATGGTTAGAGAACCCACGACAATAGTAATCTGGCCAGGGACTGACTTGGGGCTAGAATCTGGGGCTGGAAAATTTCACCACAAAATTATTATTTGAGAACTTCAATTAAAATATTTTATTTTTAACATTCCAATTTTCGACAACTTAATTAAAGGAAAAAATTGAATTTCCAAAGTAATAACTCTTATCATGGCTACTTACATGTTCAAGAAATTATAGAGGGCACTTAGTTATTAATTAAAATATGCTAGTTATCAATTGCCCTAATAAACCAATTCTTCTACTAGTGACGTTGAATCACAAAAACATTAAAAATTCTTCTCTCATCCTATTAATTTAATTCCTTAAAAATTTAATTAATTTCTTTAACAAAGTTCAGTAACGTTGCCCTATTCTAGAAGATGAATTTTATAAGAAGTGTATTCCTAGGATCCGAAAAAAGGATCAAAAACGAAACTTCAAGTATGTACTTCAATCATTTTATCGTTAAGGTGTGGAAGAAATGAAATTGTTAACAAATAAAAAAAGAATACAAATATTATCAAATATTCTGAATATTGCATAAAGTTGAATATTTCAAACATGAAAAATTTAATAATATTTACATTGCTGAAGAAATCTTATAAAAATATCCCACAAAGCTGAATACAATGGAATATTTTCTTCATTTGTCTTGTACTTACTTTCAGCTTTGTTTTGAACCCACAAAATAATTCCTGAAATACAAAATAAGAAAAAATAAGAAAAATCTTGCCAGAATATATTGAATATTAATATTATCTACTTGAGTATTATAATTGCACAATTTCTAAACTTAGAATGATAATATTTTAGAGGGGAAGATCGTCAAAATTATAGATTTAGGCTGTAGTTGGAGAGGTAATTGTAAGTTTTTTAAAGATTTTAAATATTAGAATTCCTTCGGTATGCTTCATGAAATGCATTATTTTAGGAGAGAATAGCAGAATGATAGAAAAGAGAAGTTGAACCTTTAAAGTGCAGAAAGAGAAAAGGGAGAGAAATTGGATCCCTCAAACTCTTAGCTTATTGATTCAAATTGTACAATTCATTGGATGATGAATTTTTTTATTTTCAACAAACATTTTTATTATTACATAACTTTAAATGAAAATGAAATTAAAATACAAGCCAAAAATCTCTTTAAGTAGTAGGATTGAATATAGTTGGATGGATGGAATACAACAGTGCATGGCATCAGCTCTAACGACATATTTCATTTTTTGAAAAGAAAATTTTATGCAAATAAAATTTTATTGACTAACCAGTAAATATTAAGAACATGAAAATCACTGCCCAAGTATATGCTGTAAATGGCATAAAATATAGATTCCATGAAGCCCTTGCAACAGGTTTCCTTATGTAGAACTTTGTACTGTTCAGATGAGTTAAAAAAATGTGCAATTTAAGATTAATACGATTTTAATTTAAATGAAAATTATCTCTTTAATTTTGAAAGCTAAATTAGTGTTAATTTTAGTCATTAATGGATAGTTAATTAATAAGTTAACATTAATTAATATTTTTGTATTGTAAAAAATATTTATTTCATTACTCGTAATATAAAATTACAGTTAATTTCATTCATTGATGATTAACTTCATTTGCAAATTGTTCGATAAAAATTAGCTTTTGACTTTTGTAATACAAAGTATAAGATCGCACCTGAATCTTTTTACAGGCAAGGTGTAGTCCATTATTAGATATCTTTCCAAGCTTATTACAAGGGCGTCTGCATTTGCATCCGTTTTTTTTAATTCCAGTTGGCTGATCATCTCATTCCAAGAACCAATTCCGGTTGCGGTGAAGCTTAGAAAGAAAATAAACAGTGATTACTAGTGATGCACAGGATTTAGATTTTAAGACTAAGTTCTCTAGTCCCAGTGTTCGAGTCCTGGATTCGATTCATGGATAATAATTATCAAAGGAGTGAAATGTAACCTAGATCTACAACTGGAACAGAAATAAATAGTTTAAATCCGAAACAAAGACTTGGTGACCATCCACCGAAAAAACAGTAATCTAACGCTCTAATTCTCTACAATATTAAAGACGGAAAACTTAAACTTACAATTACTAAATGTAAATTTTTGCTGAATGAGTTGACGAGTCTTGGATATTAAAGGTTCACAATAACTCCAATTCAAGGTATGCTTACTTAAACAAGTTGAAGTTTTTATCTTTAATTTATCTGTCAGACCTTCAAAACTGGAAGTTCATTAAATTATTTGAAGATAACAAAAGAAACATCCGAGATTAATTAATTTAGAAATCAGTTTCAAAGGAGAGAAAATCCAAAAAGTGCTAATGTTCAAGGTTTTTTGCCATTCTTTAAGTTAGGTATTATGTGACTAGTTTATATT
>SEYY01001751.1:0-15000 GCA_009176605.1 Armadillidium nasatum | reverse complement strand
GCAAGGTTGTTTGCCACTATTCATCAACGCCTGTCTAAAACAGGATATTTGCAGTCCAAAGAGCACACTAATGCTGGCAGACCCCCATCTACTAGAACTGTTGATTTAGAGGAATTAGTTTTTAATGAAATATCTGAGTACCATGGAAAGAACACGTGAGAATTGTCACTACAGTTTAATTCGAACCAATCTAGTATATGGAGGTTACTGCACGAGTAACAGTTACATCCGTACCACATCCAACAGAGGCATACTCTATTGCCACGTAACTACACTCCTCGTGTTATTTGTCAATGGTTTTTGGACATGTGTATTGACCAAAACTTTTTATCGAAGGTTTTATTTACCGACGAGGCTCACTTTACAAGAACAGCTATCGTTAACGTTCATAACGAACACATTTGGGCAGACGAGAATCCTCATGCCATTAAACAGAATCGTTCACAACATCAGTTTTCAGAAAACATTTGGGCAGGAATTTTAAATGATCATCTACTTATGTTGGAGCTTCCTCCCAGGCTTAATGGCATAATCTACTTAAATTTTTTGAAACATGAGCTCCGTACCTTGCTTGATGATGTATCTCTTCAGTTGCGCCACAACATGTGGTTTATGCATGATGGGGCTCCTGCACACTTTAGTACTGCAGTTCATGAACACCTGAATGACACCTTTTCCAATCAATGAATAGGTCGAGGTGGACCATTTCCGTGGCCAGCAAGGTCACCAGACCTAAATTCTTTGGATTATTTTCTTTGGGGACATTTAAAGACCTTAGTATACTCTTCTTTAATCGACACCGTTGAAGACCTACGATTAAGGGTTATGAACGGAATTGAAACGATCAAACAGACTCCTAGAATATTTGAACGGGTCCGACAATCGATGAGAAGACGCCTGGACACGTGCATTGGAAACAACGGAGGTTACTTACAGCATCATTTTTAGTCTTATATCATTTGTAGGTGCTTTAGATATAGTATGTTTATGTTGTACAAAATTAAACTTATCATACAATAATAATATGTTTATTTAGACCTGCTATTCCAAATGAGTTATTCGTACCTCAAATACTTTTAACGTCAGCCATTTTTAAATTTAGAGTTTGAAAGTTACTTGCCTTCATAGATACAAAATATTTAGTAAGAAACACATACAGACAGTCAGATGGAACATTAAGCACATTACGTTATACTTTTATAGGAACTTTTACCTTTATTTTCCCGTCTTATCAGTTACCAAAAAGTTTTACCATAATTTTGATTCACCCTATATATATATATATATATATATATATATATATATATATATATATATATATATATATATATATATATATATATATATATATATATATTGCAATGTCATATGCAATTGTAGGGTTGATTAGATTCATCCCCAGCTACTATCATCAACAACAACAACAAAATCAACAACAACAACAAAATCAACAACAACAACAACAACAACAACAACAACAACAACAAAAAACAACAACAACAACAACAACAGGAAAACAATAATGACAAGAACAGACTAACATCAACAACTACAGCAACTATTCAACAACACTATCCCACATTGACTTACCTCATCTACAATTACATCCAAATGATACCCTCTCATATCCCTCCTTCTAAAATACTTGTCCTCCATCAAGATCATCCTGAGTCCTGAGGAAGGACTCCACCTCCCAATAACTCTATTCAGGACTTCAGACCGTGGTCCGATTCTCCAAATTTCATACACATTAAAATAAGATCCGTTCGGTTCACTCTCGGCCACAAAAATCTTCAAATGAATGAATAAATAAAAAAATAAGGATTTTATTTTAAAAACCATTATTATTATTATTATTATTATTATTATTATTATTATTATTATTATTATTATTATTAAAACTTTTAATAGTAGTAGTAGTTTAAGTTGTGTTAGAATTAGCATTAACATTGGTATTAGCATAGTATAAGTATTACTTAATAGGATTAATAAATGTTATAATTTTCTGATTGAGAGTGATGCACTTTTTGTGTATGCCTATTTTTTTTTTTTTTTTAATAAACACCCTTATGAAGCAAATTGTATTTCTTTTAATCATTTAAAATCTAATTAAATCTTTTTTGTAGAAATAATATGTAAAATAATGCTTATTTTTGAAATAAAATATTAATTATTATTTTACGTCATTAGATTGCCCGACTCCAATAACAGATAGTTTTTGTTTTCATGACCAATCACAAATTAGGTTTCTTTGAAATTTAAACAAAAACAAATATGTCAAGGAAAACCTTGCCAAATTTCCAAATTTAAAAACTTTGTACCAGATTATGTTCGTATTTCCCATTATCGATATATATATATATATATATATATATATATATATATATATATATATATATATATATATATATATATATATATATATATATATATATATATATATATATATATATATATATATATATATATATGCAATACAATTTTATATTTTTATTGGCTTTTAATTAATAAATCATCTTGATTTTTTTGTATAATAAAAATAAAACCATTATATATATATATATTATATATATATATATATATATATATATATATATATATATATATATATATATATATATATATATATATATATATATATATATATATATATATATATATATATATATATATATATATATATATATATATATATATATATATATATATATATATATATATATATATATATATATATATATATATATATATATATATATATATATATATATATATATATATATATATATATATATATATATATATATATATATATATATATATATATATAATAGTAAAATAGGCACCAGGTTTTATGACGTCACTTATACGTCATCTGAAGCAAAGTAGCTTTTCATACTTTTGTTTGAAAGTAGGCGGAGCTAAGGCTACAAAACATTTCAGGGTCACGCAAATAAGCAGATAAATTTCCTATATCTTAATAATACTAAGTAATACTTATACTATGGTATTAGTTGTAATAAAGGCAGTAATATTAGCATTAGTGGTAGTTATGACAATGTGATTAGTTTAAGATGAGTACCAGTGATGTGTGCTCCATGTTATGTTATCATTTTGTTTTTTTCGCCTTTATTGTTTTAATTTGTGCTTCAGAGCCTTTTAGTGTATCTGTGTTTTTAAATAATTATAATTAATTGTGTATCTACAGAGTAAATTTGTTTTATCAATTCTTCTGTATTTTAAAATTTACTAACTACAGTGATAAATTTTGCTACGATTACAACTATTGCTGGACAAAATTTAAGATAAGTTTTAATGAATATTTTATGTTCTAAATATAAATAGTTTTATAGTAATGTAGCTAATTTTAATGTTTTAAAATTTGTTTATAACTTAAGTATTGTTTCAGTTTTACTTTGTTTTGTTTGTACATTTGTTTGTTTCTTAATTTGTTTGTCTCTTTCTCGTGTGGCTGCTGATTTGTCAATCTGTTTGTTTGTTTGGCTGTTTGTTTGTCTGTCTGTTTCTCTTAATTGTGTGTGTGCAGAACGGCTGGTGTGCGCAGACGTGGGTTCTCTAAACACTTCACCAATCTCCGTGGTTTACGCTCTAACTTATCTTCCGTGGAATACCACCTCTCAGACTCTCATCCTAAACTTTTATTCTTGTCTCAGACCCAGATATCAAAGAATTACTCCTCTAACTTTTTTAATATATCCAACTATAACTTATTTCATAATTCCCGTTCTATGGGGGGAGTTTATGATTGCGTTAACACTAATCTCCTAACTTCGATGTTCTGTGGCTTAAAATTTTTCTTCCCTCCACTTAAATAATCTTGTGCTTCTGCTATTGTTCTACTAATAGAACAGATTTTTTTATCTTTCTAAGAACCTAACTACTTCTCAAGAGACTGCTACATCTTCACATCCTAATACTGAGGTCCTATTTAGGGGATTTCAATGGTTGGGTTCCTCTCATACTGATTCATGGTGAGAGGAGCCAGAATTATTCAGCATTCTCAACGACCTGGAGCTGCTGATTAAAGAACCAACACACATTCCGGATCGTCATAACCAATTCTTGAACACTCTTGAATTATGTTTCACTACAAGTGCTTCTCTTTATAAATACGCTATCTTTGCACCTATTGGTAAACCTGACCACAATCTAATTTGACTTAATTTTCATGCTTTCTCTCTAACTGCAACACCCTTCCCTAAGCGTATCTTCTGGCAATTTGATCGGGCTGTCTGGGGGGGCTTTACGTTGCTCATTCGATAACTATCCCTGAAGGGACTGCTTTGTCTCTGAAGACGCTTCGGTCTCTGCCGATATGGCAGGGGTCTTAATCGTTGAGTGAATGAGCAGGTTCATTCATTCTTCAACTAAACCTTTCTCTCAAAATCCATGGTTCGATCTCGCTTGTTCTCGTGTCATTCAGGCTATAAACATTGCGCATAGAGGGGGGAAATATTCTCCTTCTCCTATCACTTTGGCTAATTTTCATTCAGATGGGAATCGTTGCCGGGACATTCTTCGACGAGCAAAGCCGACCTTCACCAAATGAAGGTGTGCTGAGCTACTAAATTTTCCTTCTGATAATTCTTTCCGGCCTCTTGCCAAAAACATCTCCAACAATTTCTGCAAATCTTCCTTTCTTCTTATTATTCGCTCTGATGGTTGTGTTCCAAAAACTCCAACTGAAAAGGTTAATCCCTTCGTAGTGATGTTCTCTTCTAATTCAACTCTGGACGATTCCGAAAATCCTCCTCCTACTTCTTCTCCTCTCAGATGTCCCATGCCTTTACCTGGGATTACATTTGATCAGATGCATTGGCTTCTGAAGCCTATGAACCCTAGAAAGGCAAGCGGATCTGATGACATTCCTCCTTGAGTTTTAAGGGAGTGTGATTCTGAGCTGGCTCCGTCCCTAGTTCAACTTTTCTATCTATGTCTCAATACTAGTACTTTCCATCAGTGTTAGAAGCGTGCATTAGTCCAACCTATTCTGAAGAAAGGTAGCCGCTCTGATCCTTCCAACTATCGCTTTATAGGTCTCACTTGTATTCTGTTTAGGATTTTTGAAAACTTTCTCAACTCTCATTTTTTAGATCATCTGGAATCCCACGCCTTTCTTTCTGATCATCAATATGGCTTTCGACGTTCGAGGTCTACTGGTGATATAGTTTTCTATCACACAGATTTATGGTCTTCTACCCTTAGGGACCATGGGGAGACTTGCGTGGTGACGTTTGACATATATAAGACGGTTGAGCGGGAAAAACATGCATCACTGCTTTCCAAACTCCCCTCCTTTGGGTTTCCTCTTTCTCTTTGCTTACTTATGTCTAACTTTCTTTCTTATCGTTCTATTTCGGCAGCTGTTGATGGAGCGACTTCTTCGTCCTTTCCTCTCAATAGTGTTGTTCCTTGTGGTTCTAACTTGACTCCTACTTTTCATTAATGGTCTTCTCAGCTGTTCATCTAACCTTATCCATTCATATGCCGATGACTTAACCCTCCATTCTTCTACTCATTTCAAATCTGCTCCTTCTTTTTGCATCTAGAGTTGCCTCTCGTCTTCATCTTTCCGATTCCATTCTTGCAGATCTGTATAGAATTTCCCAGTGAGGTCGTCTCAACCTTGTGAAATTCAATTCAGCGTGTTAAAAACTTAACTTCTAGAAATCTCCCTCTCAAAGACACCTCCTATCTTTTATATTTCTTTCGATGGTTCTCCCATCTTTTCTGTTGACAACATAAACATCCTTGTCCTTCACATAAAAAAAATGTCTTGGAAATCTCACATCACAATGGTTGCTAGGGCGACTTCAAAGAAGCTGAGAGTTTTGTTCAGACTGCTAGGATTTTGTCTTCCTCTCATTTACTTTAATTATACAGGGGTCTCATCCACCCTTGTATGGAGTACTGCTCTCATATCTGGGGTGGCTCAGGTTTCTTCTATCTTTTGGATAAGATTGAGTTAAAGGCTAAAAGACTTATAAACTGTTCTGCTTTTTAAAATTCTCTTGACTCCTTATCTTTGCGACGTGACGTTGGTGCCTTGTCTCTTCTTTTCGATAGGTGTTGCAGCGGTAAATGCTCGAGGAAACTATCATCTCGTATACTTCCACCTTTACGGCGTTCTCGTAGCACAAAGGGTACTTTATTGCTCATCAATTTCGGGTGGACATAGGCAACTTCAGGCTTGTCCGCTGTTGTGCCTCCTTCTTTCCTGCTACCTCTTGTTTGTGGAACTCTCTCCCATCTTCTGTATTTCCATCCGAATTTAATCTCAATTTCTTTAGAGTACGCGTCTGTGCTCACCTAAGAAATTTGCGTTAGATGGAACCTGCAGAAGTCTTTTTTATTTTTTGTTTTTTGTACTCCTTTGCTTTATTTTTATTCTTCTAATACCCATTCCTTGAATAGGACTTAGCTCGTAAGTGGTGGTGATGTGTAAAATAAAAACTAGTAGTAGTGTGGTTGCAAAAATTCGATCTCAGAAATTCTTTGACGGAATTCCTAAGGAGTTACATATTGTTGTAAAAATGAGATTGTCAAAAGTTTAAGCTTGATAGGATAACCTTAAGACTTGCCTCATTAGCCCTAAAGTATATGAAACAGTTATTTTTTCAAAACATTTTCAAAAAATAAAGAATTTTTACAGTTGTGTTTGATATTTTTAGGTCGTTCTGCTCCAGAAAACATTTCTTTCAAATCACCAGGTTTCATGCATCACGCCAGGTGAATGGGAAAAGCCATTTACTCCCTAAACACATCCTTTTCAGGGATTCATTTTCTTTAAGTGACTCCGAAATAAATATTATTAGAAGTATATGTTTATCCTAATTAATGTTTATGTCAAAGTTTGGTTTAATACTTCTAAAGTTACATTGTCCATCATCCAAAATTTACAGTTATTTAAAGCCTTAATTCATTATGAAAAAAATTGATGGAGACATTTCAAAGGTGGCATTGTCTAAGCTTATAAATCATTTGTGGTGTCTGAACACAGAGCAAGTTCCTTTCGCTTTTTTTGATAAAACTTTAGAAAAAAATCAAATTATACATGTCTGCAAAACTATTTCTTTTGGGCACACAACTGATGATGATGATGAGATAAGCAAGCTTATTGAACTTAAGGAAACATCCAAAACGATAGGATAGATATAACCAAAATTGTTTTGAAAGAAGCTCATTCTTTTTCTGGACAAAGAGGTCGATTACTTTATTACACCACTTACATTCAACTTCTTCAAAAGGTTTAACATTTCAACTCATTTCTTACATTCCGATACGGATGTTTGGAATGAAGACCTGAATTTCTTGAAAGTACAGGGAATTGTCAAACATTTTAAAATTGTAAAAATGTGTCAAATTAATGCAAGACTACAATGTGAGCAAAAAAGATAAAGAGTAGAAGCAGTGTATTTTTCAAGTAGTTGCTGAATATCAAAAATTATTCAAAGATATGTTAAAATGTATCCTCTCAAAACCTCTACCATCTACTTGATTCTAGTGACTCAGTCTGACAAACGTACATAGCAATTCGACCAACCAACGTATCATTATTAATTTCTAATTAATATTTATTTTAGATATAAAACCTGTTTTGATGTTACTATTTGATATTTCTAAAAATTATTTTGGTAATAATTAAGTTAAGTGTCTTAAATTTACTAATGTTTGATTATAATAAATAAATGGTTCGTATGTTAATATTTACTTTCTTATTGCCTCTCCCCTCTCTTCTATCCCACTCGTTTCACTCACCCACCTGGTTGAAAATCTGTTATCAAAAAGTATGTTACTTGAATTCTTTAAAGTAAATAACTCAAAAATAGTATAATAATAATAACACTGGTCAACACGATTTTTCTGGCAAAAGGTTTTAATTAAAACAGATTCTAACTAAATTTTGGCTTCTGATTATGAATATGAACTCAGTTTTTGTCTATCACATCATGATTTCAAGAAATTGACATTTTCCGTTTTTGAGGAAAATTACTCATCAGCCTATATATATCAAAGGTTTCACGATAAAAACAGGTGATATTTAGTACTACATTTTTATATTCTTAATCGATTAAAAACAAAGATTACAAAGTTCATGTTCAGCAAACTAGATATATTGACAGAATTAAAATAGAAAAATACATATATATATATATATATATATATATATATATTATATATATATATATATATATATATATATATATATATATATATATATATATATATATATATATATATAGTGCACAGATCAATGGCAAATGGCAGTTATCTTTCTTTTCTTGGCTGATCTCTGATGTACAGCTTCTGGGTTCTCTCATCAAGCTCCAGCAATAATCCGCCATCATATGTGAGTCCCAGCGGCCTTGATAACGTTCTTCCATTGTTTTAATGTCCTGATGAAAGCGATCCCCTTGTTTATCGCTCACATCCCCAAGGTTCTCCGGAAAATTGTCCAAATGGCTGTGTAAATAATGAATCTTAATGCTCATTCTACATTCAAGATCTCGCAGGCTCATTAGTAGCTCTTCCACATTCTCTTCATAGTTGTCTGCTTTCTTATTCCCTAGAAAATTTTGCACCACATTACAAAACGTATTCCAAGCTCTTTTTTTCTGTCTCATTCATTGATGTGATTTGCTTCTCTCATAAGTTCTTATTTGAGGTCCATCAAACATTCCAGCCTTTTCCTTCTCTTCACTAAGACCAGGAAAATTTGAACATATATAGCTGAAGCATTCCCCACTGTGATCAAGAGCTCTGACGAACTGCTTCATCAATCCAAGTTTTAAGTGCAAGGAAGGAAAGACTAGAGGATCATTGATTATATTCTTATCGCCAGATGCCAAACTCTGTCGCTGAGGCCATTCTTTTTTCACCCAATGCTCTGCTGCAGCTCTACTGTCCCAGTAACACAGAAAACAGGGGTATTTTGTGTACCCTCCTTGCTGACCCAAAAGAAAGTTAACAATTTTCAAATCGACACAAATTAACCACCCATGAACATGATATTGCAACCTCTCAAGAACAATCTTGATATTGTTATATTCTTCTTTAAGTTTTACAGAATGACCTATTGGTACAGAGGCATACTTATTTCCATTGTGTAACAGAACACATTTTAAACTTCTTTTGGAACTATCAATAAAAAGCCTAAAATCCCGTGAATCATATGCTGGAAGTCCCATAAAGAGAAGTAGCCCTTCTACATCAGTACAATAAGACAAGCTGGCCATCTGAATGGAAGTACTTACGCAGTTCTGCTTCCCTGTTACGATAAAATGAGACGCTTGTGCCGGGTTTCAACATTCGATTCTCTTGTAGTCTTGAAGCCAACAGTTCAGCAGACTCTTTTGGTAGATAAAGATCTCTAACCAAATCATTCAAAGCCGACTGAGTAAACAGAATTGGTTTGTTACAATCTACATCACATGGCTGAAAAATATCTGCAGTGTCTTCTTCATCACTAGAAGAAGGTGAGCAGAGATCTGTGTCATCAATTTTTGGAAGCTTAGTAAAGATTGGTACAGATATTTCTTCACTATGGGCAACCGGTCGAATAGCTGAAGGGATACTTGGGTATTTCAAATATTGCTTGTTTTTCTTATTGAAACCTTTTACATTGACAAGGAAGAAATAGCAGTCATCTACATGATTACTTAGTTCCCTCAAACCATAGGCACTCCAAACTTAAGTTTAGCATTCTTTCCTTGAGACCATGATCTCAAGGTCTCAACACAGGTTTTGAACACTTTGTGAAGAGCCCAATGCTTGTCTTGGTCCCCAAGTGGTATTTTGAAGTACGCAAAATACACGTTCTTAATAATGTAAGTAATGTTGTACCACTGAGTCTTCAAAGTAAAGTTTCCACAGATATAACAAAATATATTTGGATCATTTGAGCACTGTCTTCTGTGAGATGCAGAGGCCATTGTTAGATCAGCAACACATCCTGCAGACAAATACAAGCAGGATAAAAACAATGAATAACAAATTTCAATGTATATTTAAACAATAAACCATTACCGGCTGACGAGTCTTGTGTAAGTTGAAATCTGTTTGTTTACTTTCGTATCATAAAAAATGGGAATGTTATGTATGTTCAAAGAAAACGAAGATATTCTCCAGTTTATTGGGAGATTAAATGAAAAGTAAATTTACCAAACTAAACCATATAATCCTGCCCTTTTGCTACACTACTGAATAGAAGGATAATTCTTTCTTGGAATTCATGAAAATGGAATATATACCTATAGCTCAAAAACTTGATGTGATAGAGAAAATATAAGATCAGATTTGAATTCAGCACCCTCAAATTAGTCTAAAACTGTTCTTAAAGTCCATGCCAGAAAAAAAAAAAAAAATTTTTTTTTTTTTGTTGACCAGTGTAATAATAATAATAATAATAATAATAATAATAATAATAATAATAATAATAATAATAATAATAATAATAATAATAATAATAATAATAATAATAGTAATAATAATAATAATAGTAATAATAATAACAATAATAATAATAATAATAATAATAAAAATAATGAAAAAATTATAAAAAAAAAAAAAAAAAAAAAAAATTTTTTTATTATTATTATTATTATTATTATTATTATTATTATTATTATTATTATTATTATTATTATTATTATTATTATTATTATTTTTATTATTATTATTATTACTATTTCAAGTAGTAGAATTAGTTGTAGTATTAGTAGAATTGGTAAAAAGAGAAGTAGTACTTAAAAGTCTTTTGAAAATAGGTAAAAAAATTTTGTTTCATTTAAAAGCCGAAGCAAAAACCAAACCTCAGAATCCAAGTAAAAACCGGTTTTAACGAGGTTTTCTTTCAGGTTTTTAATACTTTGGTTTTTGGGTAACAGAATCAACCATTGTTGGTACGAGTCAAAGAAACCAAATTTTGAGGCCTGCCAATAATAAATATATATATATATATATATATATATATATATATATATATATATATATATATATATATATATATATATATATATATATATATATATATATATATATATATATATATATATATATATATATATATATATATATATATATATATATATATATATATATATATATATATATATATATATATATATATATATATATATATATATATATATATATATATATATATATATATATATATATATATATATATATATATATTTTTACCACTTGAAAATATTTGATTAGAATCTGGTCCCAAAAACAAAGAAATTGTTGCTTTTCCTTTGGTTTTTGAAGTCCACGATTCAAAAATGTTTCATTTTGGAGTTCTTCGGAATTCCTGTAATGATAATAATAAAAATGGTAATACTATAATATTATCAGTAATATATATATATATATATATATATATATATATATATATATATATATATATATATATATATATATATATATATATATATATATATATATATATATATATATATATATATATATATATATATATATTATATATATATATATATATATATATATATATATATATATATATATATATATATATATATATATATATATATATATATATATATATATATATATATATATATATATATATATATATATATATATATATATATATATATATATATATATATATATATATATATATATATATATATATATATATATATATATATATATATATATATATATATATATATATATATATATATATATATATATATATATATATATATATATATATATATATATATATATATATATATATATATATATATATATATATATATATATATATATATATATATATATATATATATATATATATATATATATATATATATATATATATATATATATATATATATATATATATATATATTAGGGCATGTGAAATATATATTTCAAAAAGCAACGGCCTACACGGACGTGATGATGATGATGCAACACTATATGTCGAATTATATAATTGTGCAACCCCCCCACACCTCGCACAACATCCCCCCCTCCTTGAAAAATAAGAGAAATAAATAACAATTCTCTTTCTCTCTTTTAGCATTAATATCGAATAATACATACTTTTAAATGCGCACACATTATAGACACACACACAAAAACCCTTCACAAACTACTTTTCCCTCAACTTTATGGGAAAATGAAAAAGAATCAACAATACTAACAAATTTCAACAATTTATTGTTTCGTTAGACTATAAATATATAATTATATATATATATATATATATATATATATATATATATATATATATATATATATATATATATATATATATATATATATATATATATATATATATTATAAAAACTGTATCAGTATTTATTTATTTTATCGCTAAATTTATCAGTCTCAATCTGGCCACCTTGAAGGAATAGTTCTAATTTTGACCGCCAGATCAAAAGCTCATTTTCATCAAAGAGAGAAAAAGCAAGTACATACTTCTTATTGAAATTCTGAAGAATAGACTTCTTATGCAAAATCGAAAGAATAAACATATTCTCTCCCATACGATATAATTTATATTTCGGTTAATTCTGTGTTCTTGTGAAAAATCATATTTCATCTTGTTGTTATAAAAGCGAATAGCTTAGCTTCCAAAGATCGAGACGCAATTTGTCTCCCTCTAAGGAAAACACAAGATCAAATTCGTCAGTAACTAAAAGGTTACCTTAACATCATTTCATATCGTCTCTCAATTATTATAAAAGCTTGGACGTACACGTAACGAGGGAACATTCTTCGAACTGTGACGGAGAAGGAAATTTTCTCCAACTATTTAAAACATCAAATACAGTTACTGAAACTTAAACGTCAAGTTCAGTTTTCTGTTTCAAGTTCCTTCGAGGTGTACGGCCATTTTGAGACTATTACTATTAGTATTTATTATCGTTTTTATTATTATTATTATTATTATTATTATTATTATTATTATTATTATTATTATTATTATTATTATTATTATCTATTATTATTATTATTTATATTTCGCGGTGTACGATATAAATGAACATTTCAATTTTGCACTGCCGCTTGTGAGGATTTGGGAAGACATTTCCCTAATTTTCATAATTTTGGAGAAAAATTTCTCATCTTGCGAATTTATATATTCTTTAGAAAAAATCTGATTTTGTAAAAGCGTGGAGTAGTTTACTCTTTAGTAAACTTTCGAAGATCTGATCTTACGCGTATTTATTTCGTAGCTCCAAACCAAAAAACCGTTTAAGGTTCCGATTTTGGAAAAAGTTGATTATTTTTAAATCGGCAAAATTTAATCCTCCTACTAATTTTAGATTGATTGTTGGATAACAATTATTTTTTGCAAATTCTTGCGCATAGCAACGACTCCTTAAACCACAGGTTCAAGTGCGTCACTTTTTTCGAGAAAAGAATAACCGATTCGGTCCCCAATTTACGGTTAAGCTCTTGAAGCTAAATAGTTTGTCATTGCGGTGCTATAAAATCAAATTTATCATCTTTTTAGCGCGAAGGACATTAAATACCAACTTAAAACCACTTCAGACACACACACCAAGCCAAAAATTTGCAAATTGTGAATATTTAAAAATATATATATCTATATATATAAGGTGTTTGAGCACAATTTTTGTTTTTGCAATAAATTTTACAATTCTTGTCCGATTTTTGCAGTGTTTTTTGCGGTTTTATTCGTTTAGACCCATTTCGAAACAAGGCTTCCGCTTTACATCATTATATTCCGTAAATTTTAGTAATTTATTCTCGTAGCCTACTTTATTTGCGTAAATTCGTAGTTAAAAATATGGCTAGTAATATCGATGAAGCTACTTCAATACTCGAGGCTCTCGAAGACACTATTATTAGTGATCTTGGTACTTCCTCTAAGTCTATTACAACTGAAGAGAGACAGGAGCTTCTTACGAAAGCAAAAGCTGATATTTCCCTAACCAAAAGAGCAAGAGCCGTAATAAAAAGAAAAGTAACTCTCATCCTCAAGGCTGCATTTGAGATAGTTAGAGAGGAAAATGACTCTCTTTCATTAGCCACTCTTCTTGAAGAGGTTTCTTTGAGATTAGAGGAAATTAGGCAGCTAGACTCTGAAATAGAGGCTTCCCTGTGTAAGTCATATATCGTCCAATATGATTCGACCTTATTGGATGAGGAGATCGTAAGTGCGTCTCAATACAATCTTGAGATACAAAAGGTATTAAATCGCATTCGTCCTTCAATTCCTCCATCTCCCCCTCATTCGGAGAGATCGTCTGTATCGCAAGAAAATTCTGTTTCAAAGGCAGAGCTAAAAACAGTTCTAAGTGGTTATCATCCTCAAAGGGAACTGTCTCTGCCCAAACTTAAATGTATATCATTCTCTGGGGAAAGGATGATCGTTTTTTGTTCAGATCTTTCCTTTTATCATATAACAACGTCTATGGATGTCGTCTTGATATTTCTGAAGCTGCGAAGCTTCAATATCTAAAATCGCATTTAACTGGGTATGCTCTTAAAGACATAGAACATCTTTCCAATGTTGATGAAAATTTAGAAGTTGCCCTAGAAATTCTCAAAAGTCAATATCTGGATGAACCTTACATCGTTGATTCCTTGATGCACCGGATAGATTCGGCTCCAATTTTGAGTGGAAAAAATCTTGAGGATGTACGCGCTTTTATTGCTGAAGTTCGTGCATATCTTCATGAGCTGAAGGAATTCGGATGGAATTTCATGGAGGAAAACACTCCGGGATGTAAATTCCTCAGTCATGTTATAGTGGACAAATTGCCTTCTATATTTCTTAGGGAACTTAAACTTATTACTCAGGAAGAATATCCTTCTATTAATATAATTTTCAAACACAGCAATTATATTCTTAAGTCTCTTGAAAAAACAAGAGAAAGGAGTTCTTTTTATGGTAAGGACAAGACTACGAAAGTGTCCTCCTCATCACCTTCCAAGAAAAAGTCTTCATCGTATCACAATTCTTCT
>SEYY01001750.1:32500-72500 GCA_009176605.1 Armadillidium nasatum | reverse complement strand
ATTTTATAATGGAATATTGCGAGACCAGGGGCCTATACACAACGGTTACAAGTCTTACAATTGTAAGAAAATTTTCTACACTTGTATATTTTTCGCAACACAAGATTATAACTTGTAAATTGTAGTAACAAGAGTAATTTCAACACTTGTAGACTACTTCCGTAACACAAACTTCGTTGCTTGTAAGTTGTGTTACAGAATAGACGACGAAAGTCTACAATTGTTAGAATATTTTAACAAGTCTAAGACCGTGGGTAGACGAGTTTATAAGTTCGTGGACTATAAATATTTATTATATTTTTGGGTGTGATATTATTTTATTTTTGCATATTATAATTTTTTGGACTTTAACGTGAATAAAATATTTAATTTTGTGAAATGTGGATGTTTGTAAGCACTGACAACCTTTATAGGACTACGTCATTCTGCCGTATTAAAAGATCTCGTGACGTCACATTGAAGAAAAATAATTTTCATTTGTTTTAAATTTTTTTTTTATATTATAAATTATATAATATATATATTTATATATATATATATATATATATATATATATATATATATATATATATATATATATATATATATATATATATATATATATATTTTTATTTGTCTTTCGCCGATTTAAAAAAAAAAAAAAAAAAAAAAAAAAAATCATATCCATTTCATTTTCGTAATTAGGCTGAGTAGAAAAAAAAATTCGGGCCCCTACACTAAAGTATAACCCTCATTTAGTCTGTGAACTCATAAACATTACTACTATAGTGGAACTAATTCACATTAAACTTATAAAAAAAATTTAGAAACTTGAATCACAGACACGCAGACCTAACATAAACAAGTTTTCCAGCTGACTTGTAATATGACGTCATAAACTTGTAGACTTTTGACTTGTAGCTACAATTTGACGGTTTGTGTTAACTTTAGAGGCTGGTGTAGAGTTATGAATAATGCTGAGAGTAGTCAGAAGTTAAGGTTTTGATACTGTTATGTGAATATTCCTGTTTCTGATTAGATGTGCGTGAATGAGGTAGTGTAGAGGAAACCTATTATTGCTTTTCATTCTTTTCTGAACTACGTGCAGCTTATTTAAGTTAGATTTCGATAGGAAAGAAACCTGTGCTAGGAAGTAATAATTTCTAGAAAACTTAAATTTTCTTTGTGTATTCCAAATTTGGTGTCTGAACGAGATTATTTTGATTGTGTGTGTCGAGGGGGAGATTGTAGGTGTGGACGTGGTGAGAGGTTAGGTAAATATTACGTATGTGTCCTGTTCATTTTCTAAATTTTTTTTTAGTAATATTGAGTGAGAGTCTGATGTTGAATAGTGTTTCAGTAAGATGTATGCTACTCCCACGTCTATCCTGTGTTAAAAAAGGTGATCGAAAACTTTTTTAATAGAAACATCATTATTGTATGAGTATAAGGGAATATTGCGAATTTGAGCTGCTGGCTTTTATGGTGAGCTCTTTGGTGAGGGCAAGTAGAGCAAAAATATATAAATAAATAATAAAAAAAAAAAACGTTTGCGATCAAACAGCTTTTTGTGGTACTCTACTGGAAAGTTGATAGGTCTTCAAGGGACATTTTGTTTGAATTTTCAGTTGTATTCAATTGGATGAGAATTTTTTTTTCTTTTGACGTCAAAGAATGGGATTAGCTTCTTAGGATTTTGTTTTTGAGAATATGTCTGAGAATAGCTTACCTAACTTGGTTAAAGCCTGTTAGTATGCGTTGGAAAAGATCTTTTATTATTATATTTATTAAATAGATAGGTATGAGAACATGTTTGGCTTTTGAGGTAGTTTTTTCTGAATTGATTTATGATAGAACAAGTTTTTCATACATTTTTGAAATAAGAAAGATTATGGATTTATAAAAGAATGGGTCTGCAGATAATCTTTTAGATTAAGGATTGGAAGATATGAGATTGTTTCTATTGTTGAGATAAGGTTTTAAAGAGTCAGATGAGGTTGCATATGTTTGTGAAGATAATTACATCCGCTTGTATATATATATATATTATATATATGAATATATATATATATATATATATATATATATATATATATATATATATATATATATATATATATATATATATATATATATATATATATATATATATATATATATGAGAGAGAGAGAGAGAGAGAGAGAGAGAGAGAGAGAGAGAGAGAGAGAGAGAGAGAGAGAGAGAGAGAGAGAGAGAGAGAGAGAGAGAGAGAGAGAGAGAGAGAGAGAGAGAGAGAATGAAATTGTTTTTTCTAACGTTAAATTAACTACTATTTAGAAGTCTGAAGAGTTTTAATTCTAAAACTTTGTTCATTTAAAATTATAATTTATAGAAATCGTATCAATTTTATTTCCAAGTCAAGTTGTTCTTTCTGAGAATTAATAAAAATAAAATTGTCTAACTTGAAAATTAAGTTTTCTTTCCTTTGTGAGAGAAAAAACTTTCCATTTAGGTAAACTATTTTATTTTAAAATATTTGGGAGTGAGAATGTTGATATAATAATTCTGAAGATTTGAATTGGTTTTTCTTTTATCTCGCAAAGAGATATTGTCTTATCTTTTGTGAAAGGAAGATTGAAGTCCTCTGTTGACTATTCCATAGTAGTTTGATAATCGAAGGTCACCCTTGAAATTACAGCTTACGATATTATCTTCTTGAATCAGAGAAGTGAAAGGAGAAGTCTTATAATTCTGGAGCTCTTTATGATAGTTTACAGAAACTTCACAAGTCACAAAATACGTACAACACTATATACTTTTATTTTATATTTATTTTTGCGTAAGTAGAAACCGTGATTATATCTCGCCTGAAATATTTAATATACAAGATTTATTTATTTTTTCACAAAAGAACAAATAAATATATATATATATATTTATATATATATATATATATATATATATATATATATATTATATATATATATATATATAATATATATATATATATATATATATATATATATAGTAAGGTCAAAATATGAATATTTGACACCAATGTCGTCAAGATCAATGTTGCAGCCTCACACTCTCGTGAGGCTATTTTTTGCAATATTCCTCCCTGATCTCTTTTGAAGGTTCAGCTCCACCCCGAATAAGTATATTTTACCACCTCCCCACCCATTCCCTTGAAAGGTTAGACCCTACCTAAGACGGGATGTACTCTGACTCCTCCAACTACTAAACCCCTTTCCAAGAGGAAATGACGTATTCCCCAGTACACTATTTTATAAAAATCTTCCCTGATCTCGTTTTGAAAGATCCCCAAAATTTTATATTCTTCCACTCAATTTTTTTTTCTTTTTATTCACAATATTTCCTGAGGATGTGTTTATGGCATAGCCTCCAAGTTGTGGAGTTCTAGAAGAATGCTAGAACCCCGATTTATATTTTATTTCCAATTTGAGTTTTTATATCTAATTTGGGATTCTGAACCTCATCTAACATTTTATGAGGATCCTCTCCACCACTCTTCGCTCGAAGCCGTTCTCACACTCTTTCTTGATGAGCTTAATTGACGTGCACGGAGGCAAGAGCCGCACCAGCCATTTTTTGTTTGTGTCGGGAGGCACATTGCTTTCATTTTTGAATATCGGAGAAATGGAATTTTGTCTTTTGATTGATCTGAGGCCATCAGGACCAGTCAGCTTACCGGTCAGATGTGACGTAATCATACATGAATCCTGAATCTTCGTCATGTTGTTTCTTTTCCATCTTAGTTGAATACGAGGTTTTCATCTTCGCAATTTTGAATTTTGAACTACGTGGTGTTTTATATCTTATGAGAATAATCACTATATGTCGATATGTCTTAAAAAAATTAAATTTGGAAGCAGAAAAATACGACCTCAAGACATCAGGATGAGAAATTTATGATGTTACCATCAGATTATTGAAAGGAATATTCTAAACTAACACAGATTTCCTTCCCAAACTATAGTTAGACGCAAAATTAATGCACCATTGAAAAAGTACGGTGAACCTTGAGATGTGGTGAGGTGGCTATGGGTCGTATTGTTGGCGCGGAGAGCGTCGGTGAAGACCATTATAGGCCAAGTCAGGTATTCTTGGGTACCGAAGTTGTAATACGGGTGATATCGGTGCTAAAGGGGAGCATTACAAAACGTAGAGGGGGGAGGTACGTTGTAGGTTACATGCCCAATGTTGTTTAATATACCTCCTATGTAACCGCAAGAACGGTGGAGAGTGTGTCGACTTGTCTCACTTGATGTGTGTGTCCAGATAACGACACTCGCCGGAGAGAGGTACAAGCCATCGCGCCTTCGCCAGACGCTTCGGGGTTGCACACACAACGATCAGTAGGATACTGCAGCAATTTAACACGACAAGGGAAAAAATGCATATACACTGCAAATCTCAGGGTAATTGGTTGAAACATAAGGTTTTTCAAACACTGACCCTTTATCTTTTTTTTTTTTTTTTCTTTTAAAACCTGATTTCTATACTATGTTTTAGGCTTATTTTAGTCTTTGAGACTAAATAAGCCTAAGTTTGAGAGGCTATATTTCGAAACCAAAATAGCATTGAATGATATATTGAGAGAAAGTTGTAGCCCTGTTCCTCCTCTATACACCCACTAAAAATAGAAAAAGTCTTACGTGTAGTTTTTTTTTTATTTTTTATTTTTTTTTGTCCATAAGGGTAAATTTTCAAAAACTTTTCAAAATAGTCAGACATTCAAGGGCACATATCTTTTTTTTCTAAAGAAGATATCAAAAATCGTCACGTTGCGTTTGTAGCTATTGGAACTGTGAATATACAGTTAAATTTTCAAGTCATTTCAATCAGTGGTTTGTCCCCTCTATTCCCTTTTTTTTCTGTGGTAAATTTTACCAAAACCTACAAACCGTTATAGATATAGAAAAACGTCAAAAACAGACTTTTTCATAGATTGTTGAAATGCGTAGACCCTGTTAATTTGAAATTAATCGATTAAGAATTAAAAAAGTTATTTTTAACATTGGACCCCCTCCTCTTCACGAAATATGTATTTTTTCAAAATATCTATTGAGGCACAAAGGTATACTTGCGCTATATAACGTATCAAAGGATTCTTAATTAAGATTGTTCAACACCTTCCTTTTTCCTGAATGGTGTTCTAGCCCTTTCAATTTTTCGTCAAAGTGAGGGTTTACCTTTCTAAATTTTGCTAGAAAGTCCTGAAGCTTCTCTCTTGATTTTCAGGAAATGGTAACATAATCCTCAATGAGGAGCTTTTCTCTAAACGTTCAAACTTAAAGTATTTCAATAATTATATAAGTCCATATCTAATAGCATCTGTATTTCAGAAGTAGTGAATACATCTTCTATTGATCTTTCATCCTCTTTGTGGGTACATTTCTGTCAGTTTTGTTTAACATACTTAACAACAAGTGAGAACGTTAATATCTTTTCCATCCAGTGAGGTAGAACAGGGATATCTAATTCTGGGGATGTATAATTTTGCAAAGGTGACTCCCAAATATTCTTCTCTGAGACAGTTCCAAAATGTCTCGATGTTCGAGACTCTTATCATCTTCAAGTTTTTCAGGAGGCCCTCTGGGTTACTCCATAAATTTATGTACAATTAGAAAAGAATGATGTGTAATCCTTATACACAATGTTTTTTGCCTTTATCTAGGAGAGAATTAAAAAGAAAAGGTTAATTACGTTCCTGAAAGACATTTAAAACAAGCCTTTTTTATTCACAGTTTAGTTTTCTATACCGTCGACATATTTATTGATAGTTATTATGTTGTCAATATTATCAGGATCTTGAACTAGTTGTTTTTTCTGAATCTTGCAATTACACTGGTATACTCTCAGAATATTGAACCCTGCATACGTAGACAATTGTCCCTTTTTTCATCGTATATTTGAAGCGATGTAGTAATGAAACGTCATGAAGCCTACCATGTTGTTTAGGGCACCATTTATGTTCATATATGAACAACAATGATTCATTAGCACATAAACCTGAGTTTCGTTTAAGAACAATAAATATGATCTAGATGAAGAGAGATGATATTCGACAATGTGGAAAGTTGAAAAGAGATTTCGAATATTGCAGAAATTAATAAAAAAAGAAAACCGTGCACCAGAGCAAGATAGTACTAAGGTCTTTGTGGCATTAATCCCATTACTGGAGGCCATCAACTCCCAAGTGGTGATAAGGAAAGGGCAGATGAGGGCTATATTTTGAAACAGTTCTTCTATTCTTTCCGAGGCAGCTTTATCTTTCGCAATTTTTAATTGTTTTAAAATGTAATGTAAATTTGTAAATTTTTGTGGTACATGTGAAGCAGGGGGAAAGTATTGGAATCATAGGCACTCCATTTTATGTGAAGAGTAAACTAGAAAGCCTCCAAGAAGGTGAACCGCTAAAATAATGAACAAAAGAACCAACGATATATATATATATATATATATATATATATATATATATATATATATATATATATATATATATATATATATATATATATATATATATATATATATATATATATATTATATATATATATATATATATATATATTGTGTGTGTGTGTGATAAATTGCATTGCTCTTATTAAGTATGGCAAAAAATGAATGAAGTATACTCATAAATTAAGGATCTTTATTACTTTCATATTTATAAAATAACTCAACGTTTCCACTACTAGCTGTAGTCATTATGAAGAGTTGCTGAAATCAAGACAGAAAATGAGCACCAACTGTAAATTATGCAATAGACAAAAGTAGAAAATAGAAAATATGCAATAAACAATAATAAAACATAATACAAATAAAAACATATATAAATACTACATTATCCCTCCTTAAGACACCAAACAAAAAATTTAGGAAAAATAATTATATGCACTGTAACTCTCCCCATTGTCACGTTGAATCTAAAATGAATTCATAATAGTACTAATTTGATAATTGTAAATAATAAATTATTGGTAGTCAAAAAAAACAACAAAAACCAGCGTTCATTCACAGTTGAGAACCACAGACTTAACCGCTATGCCCAATCTTACATGTATAAGCTCTACTAGTTAAGTCTGAAACACACTCCCTGTATCTATTTTCCCAACTTCCTTTGATTTGCATACTTTCAAAACGCCGTTTATCTGGACATGTCGGCCTCCATCGACCATTAATAGTTTTTTTTTCCAACTTTGGTGGAATTGGTAGGCCTCCGACCTTTGCCCACCGGAGGTATATATATATATATATATATATATATATATATATATATATATATATATATATATATATATATTATATATATATATATATATATATATATATATAGTAATGGGTCTCTGTACGATTTAGGGGCCTGGTTCTACCAGGATGCCCTTGCATTAAAGGAGAGGAGACGTCAATGTAGAGTGGGTGTTCTTTGAGTTTCTCCTCGAAGTCGGATCGTCTGTTTGTAGGAGTGTGATGGCCACCACTTCTCTTCGGACTCGCCCGTGCCTTTTGGTCGGCGAGTCGTATAGGTAGAAGCACAGAAGTGTCGAACTACCGACTCTCACACAGTCCCTCTATATGGTTCACTGTGGTCACCAAGTCGTTTACCTTAGACAAGAAGAGTTCCAGGCTACCGACTATCGCACAACTCTCTCTTTGAGACGGAGCGTCTATCTCAGAGAGATAAAGAGAAGGAGACATCGAGGTTGTCGAGCTGCCCAGTACACTCAACTAATCGAGTGCCAAACTGCCCAGTCTTTTCAGCTGTAGAGGCTGAGCGAACTTCTGCTACGGCCATGGGCATTGCTGCTTCTCCCCTTCAGTAGGAGAGCCCTCAACTTCTGCTTCGGTCAGGGGATCAGTTGCTTCTCCTTTTCAGGTAAAGAATCTCGTCTTCAGGAGGCCCAGGGGAATCTTTTCTGTGGCTTGGCTATAATAGCAGGCAACTATTTTCTTAAGCCTATTAACACCTTCCTAAATTATTTCTAATTTTTTTCTCTTTATTAAGGAGAAGGGATTAAATAACTTCCAGAACAGTTTCTACTTTTCATTTACCAAGCCGGATATTTTTACAACAAACTTACTTTAAAATGTTTTAAAAGAAAATAACATCAAATCAGCATATTAAAAAAATGGGTATATTTTATACAAGTACATTATTAATGGCATAAATTGAATATTACATACAAAATACATTAAAATCGAAAGTTTTACATAAACTTTATTTAACAAAACATTAGAAAACAATATTAAAAATTATACAGATCTTATTAGTTTTAAGACATTTTTTAGTCATTATTTAAAATAGTTTAGGATATATATATATATATATTATATATATATATATATATATATATATATATATATATATATATATATATATATATAATATATATATATATATATATATAATATATATATATTATATATATTATATATAAAAAAAAAAAAAAAAAAAAAAAAAAAAAAAAAAAAAAAACAAAAACAAAAATAATAAAAACGGGGAAAGTGAATTAAGGAAATTACACATTTCAAATTTACCTTTCCTAGTTATTTTTAACCAATATCTATTTATTCTGATAAATTTCACTTTTTTCATCTTTTACAATTATTTTTTCACAAAAATCTTTATTTTTTTTTCGAATATATTGTATTAAAAGGCCAAAATTTACTTTAAAAAATGAAAAAATAAAAAAAAATAAAAAAAAAAATTAAAAAACATTTAAAAAAAAAAAAATTTTTTTTAATTATTTTTTTATTTTTTATTTTATATTTTATTATATATATTATATATATATATATTTATATATTTATATATATATATATATATATATATATAATATATATATATATATATATATATATATATATATATATATATATATATATATATATATATATATATATATATATATATTGAAGATATTATTGCTCCTTTTGAGCTTAATTTTAATGATGAAGAGAATTGCAAAGAACATGCAGAGCATTCTATAAATGATATAATGACCAAATTTAAGAATCTTCTTATTAATGATATAAAATTCATATACTATAGTGACTTTATTAAGATAAACTTATAAAATAACGTTTCGGCCTTTTTGGCCATCATCATGATTTATCTGAAAATTTTAATTAAATGGCATAATAAAGTTATAAAAATCAAACTGGATCTACTACAAATATAAACAAAAAAAACAAAAAAAAAAAAGAAAAAAACAACAATAATAATAACAAATAAACACATAATAAATGAATATAAGAACTGTAAAACGGAAGTGAAGAAGCACAATGTATAAGTAAGAATGAAAATTTAATAATAATATGAGAATTAAGAATAATAATTATGTTTATTATCAAAATATCATAAATTACAAATTATAAAGGAGCACAACAAAATAATATATAATCGGATGAACTATTTGCAGCGTGACTGTTAGGTAACTTGCATAAACTTTAAATGATAAACAAAATGTAAAAAATAACACGTACGTACAAACACATAAACGAAAAATAAAAATGGTTATAAAATAAAATAATAATATATACATAATAATACATGGTTATAATAATATAATAAAATAATAATAAATATAATAATAATAAAAAAAAAATAAAAAATTAAAAAATAAAAATCTATAGCAAATACACATAATATGCATACTTGCTCACATGCATACACACATGTACATATATATATACATACGAACACAAGTACATGCATATAAATAGATCATAAATACATAACACATCCATACATACACATACACAGAGCATACATTATATAAGCTAACTTACTAAGTATAGATTCAAGGGCTACGATTATGAACTGAGATGAGTTGCACACTCAGAAAGATGTCTGATGGAATCAGGACTATAAAAATATAAGAAGTTGAATAATTGAAGAGTTCTAAAGTGTGATGCCCCAACTGCTCCTCCCTCCTTCTACAAGCGATACGTGGATGACATTTTCTGTTTATTCCCTAATGTTCACTATGCAAATTCTTTCCTTTCTTACATCAATTCGATACATCCCAACATTAAATTTACTATTGAACATTCATGTCAGTCTTCTCTTTCATTTCTTGACATTCTCATCACCTCTACACCTAGTCACTTTCTTACCTCTGTGAATCGCAAACTTTTATCTTAATAAAGTCACTATAGCATAGGAATTTTATTTCATTAATAAGAAGATTCTTAAATTTGATCATTATATCATAAATAGAATGCTCTGCATGTTCTTTGCAATTCTCTTTCATATATATATATATATATATATATATATATATATATATATATATATATATATATATATATATATATATATATATATATATATATATATATATATTATATATATATATATACCTTTTTTCTAACTTCTAATCCTTCTCCTTATACTGTTAAACTCTTTCCTCCTCTGGGTTCATCCGATCATCTTCTTATCTCCGTATCTTGTCCTGTCTCTTCAAGTCTTCCGCAAGAACGGCCCCCGCCTTCGGCGAGGAGACGTTTCTGGCATTTCGGTGCCACTAACTGGTCTGACTTGCGGTCGTACTTCTCTGATTTTCCATGGAATGATTACTGTTTCCGTGGGAGGGGTCCCTCGGAATGTGCAGAGCGCATAACCGAGGTGATTCTCTCTGGCATGGAGGCGTACATTCCATATTCTTTCCCTTCCACTAAACCTAATAAACCTTGGTTTAACTCTGCTTGTTCTCGTGCTATCCGCCGCAGGGATGCTGCCTTCAGGGATTACCGTCGTCTTCAAACTCCAGAAACTCACGCAACTTATATTTCATCCCGGAATCGTGCAAAATCTATTCTTCGAGATACTAAAAACTCTTTTTTCCGTCGCAAATGCAATAATCTTTCTGGCTCCTCTTACCTCTCACCCTTTCTGGCATTTTGCAAAAAATGTCAACTCTAACTTTGCTTCTTCCTCTTTCCCTCCTCTAGTATCTTCTGACGGTTCAACTGCCGTTTTACCTTCCTCTAAAGCTGAACTCTTTGCTCAAACTTTTGCCTTAAATTCAACCTTAGACGATTCCGGAGCTGTTCCTCCTCCTTCAACCCCCTCCAACTCATTTATGCCTAAAATTGTAATTTCTTCTAAAGATGTCATTTCTGCTCTCTCTGAGCTTAATACTAAGAAGGCGTACGGTCCTGATGGTATCCCTCCTGTGGTTCTCAAAACTTGTGCTTCCGAGCTTGCACCCTGCCTTGGTAAACTATTTCGTCTATGTCTTTCTACTTCAACCTTCCCTTCTTGCTGGAAACGTGCGCTCATTCAGCCTGTGCCGAAGAAGGGGGACCCCTCTCAACCCTCTAACTACCGTCCAATTTCTTTAACCTCCGTTCTTTCTAAAGTTTTCGAATCTATCCTTAACAGGAAGATTTGGAAACATCTCAATTCTTCTAATCTTATCTCTGATCGCCAGTATGGCTTTCGTAAGAAACGCGCTCTACTGGTGATCTTCTTTCCCTTCTCTCTGACTCTTGGTCCTCCGCTCTTCGGCATTTCGGTGAATCTTTTGCTGTGGCGCTAGACATATCGAAAGGCTTTCGATAGAGTCTGGCACAAAGCTTTGATTTCCAAACTTCCCTCTTTCGGAATCTATCCTTCTCTCTGTGACCTTCTCTCTGATTTCCTTTCTGGTCGTTCTATAGCAGCTGTTGTAGACGGCCACCGTTCATCCTATAAATCTATTAATAGTGGTGTTCCTCAAGGATCTGTCCTATCCCCAACACTTTTTCTGCTTTTCATTAATGACCTTCTCTCTATTACTTCATCTCCTATCCACTCCTATGCTGATGACTCCACCCTTCATTACTCTTTTCATTTTGAAAGGCGCCCCTCCCAACAACAGTTAATAGAAGCAAGGAGGGTGGCCTTGGAGCAACTAACCTCTGATCTATCTCTCATTTCAAATTGGGGCAGAGAAAACATGGTTGTTTTCAATGCCTCAAAAACTCAATTCCTCCATCTCTCTACTCTCGACACAATCTTCCACACAACTACGATATCTTCTTCGAAAACACGCAACTCAAACCTTCATCTCTCCTTAATATTCTAGGTGTTTCCTTTTTCTCGTGATCTTTCTTGGAAAGATCACATTACTTCTCTTTCTAAACAAGCTTCTAAGAGGTTGGGTGTTCTGAGGCGCCTTCAGTATTTCTTCACACCACCCCAGTTGCTTGCTCTGTATAGGGGTGTTGTTCGCCCTGTATGGAGTATGCGTCACACATCTGGGGTGGTTCCACTCATACAGCTCTCCTGGAAAAGGTGGAGTCTAGAGCTTTTCGCCTTATCAACTCTCCTGCTCTCACTAATTCTCTCCAATCTCTTTCTGCCCGTCGAAATGTTGCGTCACTCTCTCTCTATACTATCGCTATTACAATGACACTGCTCTTCTGAACTCTCTCGTCGCATACCTCCTCCATTGAGAAGGGCTCGTGCGACTCGTCTTTCTACACAGTCTCATCCTTTCTCTGTCCAACTCTCTGACCCCAGACTTAACCGCTATGCTCAATCTTACATGTACTCTACTGGTAAAGTCTGGAACACACTTCCTTCATCTATTTTCCCAACTTCCTATGACTTAGCCACCTTCAAACGCCGTGTATCAGGTCATGTCGGCCTTTAATTTAGACCATGTTCCCGACTTTTCATCCTAACTCTGGTGGAAATTTAGTAGGCCTCTGGCCTTTGCCCACCAGAGGTATATATATATATATATATATATATATATATATATATATATATATATATATATATATATATATATATATATATATATATATATATATATATATATATATATATATATAATATATATATATATATATATATATATATATGACACAGAAAACATTTCGCCCGCTAGAATTCGAAACCACTCAAAACAGTGTCTCCGATTGGCAATGTAGAGTAGGGTCTACCATCGTGTTACGCTTGCTCTACGAAAAAAATATATTCACAGTGTGTAGTAGACAGTTTTTAATCTCTTTTGCTTCGAATTACTGTGACAACTCGGTACCTATTAGAATCCTTGGATGGCTGCTTGAAACCCCTACTGAGGCCACATGGCTTCTGCTATGGTTTTCCTGGGTTACAGGAGCAACAAACCAGTCAAGCAACACCTACATGAGCAAAAGAACTGTTGCTACGAAATTAACAATAATAAGAGCAAAAATATTTTTCTCCACGTCACGATATGAAACTATGTCGCCTATTAAAAAATTTAAGGCATATATATATATATATATATATATATATATATATATATATATATATATATATATATATATATATATATATATATATATATATATATATATATTATATATATATATATATATATATATATATATATATATATATATATATATATATATATATATTATATGCATGTGTACACCATATCATATCGACTTGCAGGAAGTACTCATATTCCTGTGTGTGTGTGTGTAAAATGTAATTAAAAAGTAAAAGTGTAAACGAGAAGTATATTTGGTTAATATTAGATACGCAATTTTTATGGTTAATTAAATGAATTTTTCGGGAATAAGCTTTAATTAAATGTGTGTTTTCAAGTCCTTAATCTATCAAAGAATTTTTTACTATGCTTATATATAATGCAATGTTATAAACTACAATTATTAATAATATTAATACTACTGCTGATGTTGCTGCTGCTGCTGTTGATGCTGATGATCATTCAATTCTTCTCTTTATTTTTCTTATTCTTCTTTTTTTTTTTTTTGTTATTGCTGTTGTGTTTTCAATTATTATTATTATTATTATTATTATTATTATTATTATTATTATTATTATTATTATTATTATTAAGTAGTTGATGGAGATGGAAGTGAAGACTCGAATCCTGGAAGCAGCGAAAACTCTTCTGGTGATGATCAAGCACGACTTCATTTAAAAAGAAAATTACAGAGAAACAGAACGTCTTTTTCAAACGATCAAATTGATAGTCTCGAGAAAGGTTGGTAATTTTTAAAAGTATATTTTTTACTTATTTGTTCAATTATTTATTTAATTATATGGCTTCTCCAAACAATAAATGCTCCATTATTATTCAACTGCATTTATCACAATTTTCTATGCTGTTTCTCAAACTCACCTTCCGACTGTAATTTTGGAGTCAAAAAGATTTACGAAACCAAATTTCTTACGCTTTAGGAAGTTCTTTCAATATCAACAATGATTTTAATTCAGCTTTTCTAATAGTCATAATGATTAAATATGCATGTCATTAAATAGCATTTCAATAATTGGGGTCTTGGAGGGCGGCTCTTGACACATTCAAAATTTGTAACCAAGAATAGCATGTGCCAATGCTTCTCTCTCTCTCTCTCTCTCTCTCTCTCTCTCTCTCTCTCTCTCTCTCTCTCTCTCTCTCTCTCTCTCTCTCTCTCTCTCTCTCTCTCTCTCTCTCTCTCTCTCTCTCTCTCTCTCTCTCTCTCTCTCTCTCTCTCTCTCTCTCTCTCTCTCTCTCTCTCTCTCTCTCTCTCTCTCTCTCTCTCTCTCTCTCTCTCTCTCTCTCTCTCTCTCTCTCTCTCTCTCTCTCTCTCTCTCTCTCTCTCTCTCTCTCTCTCTCTCTCTCTCTCTCTCTCTCTCTCTCTCTCTCTCTCTCTCTCTCTCTCTCTCTCTCTCTCTCTCTCTCTCTCTCTATCTCTCTCTCTCTCTCTCTCTCTCTCTCTCTCTCTCTCTCTCTCTCTCTCTCTCTAAGTCAATCTATCTTTGAAATCACTCCATTCAGATATTTTTTAAAGGGGCAATTTCTTTTTCCATGTCAGTAATGGTGAGCCTCAGAGTTCTTTCTTATCTCCGAATCTATTCTAACTTTTCATTAATTATCTTTTCAGTCGCTAATCTAACTCTATCCATTAAAATGCCGATAACACAATCCTTCATTCTTCCACTCATTTCAAATCTGGTCCCTTTTTAAAACACTCGTCTTAATCTTTCGATTCTGCTCTTGAAGATCTAGATGAAATTTCGCAATATGGTTATCTCAATTTAAGGAAATTAGAAGGTACTATCGAAACTCAGTTTCAATGAATCTCTTTATCTAAGACGCCTAACTTTTTCTTTTTCTTCTATGGTTTCCACGTCTTTACAGTTGACAATATAAACATCCTTCTCCTTTTCATAAACAAAAAAATTTTTTTGGAATCCTTATATCACAATTGTTGCAAATGCTGTCACAAAGAAACTTTAAATTATGTTTAAACTGCTATATATTTTTCCTCTTCACTCTTAATGCAAATTTACAGGAGTGTTATCCGCCCTTGTATGGAATATTGCTAACAAATCTGGGATGCTTATATTTCACCCAATTATGGAGAAGAAATGAGTTAGAGTCTAAGAGACTTACAAATTTTTAAGTACTTTCCAGTTATGCGCAGCCCTTAGTCTTTGAGACGTGACGTAAAAGCTTTGATTCTTTTCTATAGGTCTTACAGTCGCAAGTACTTGAAGAACTTGACCATTCGTGTGACACTACCTTTATATGTCGACCTCCAAGCACAAGAGGTAGAGTCTAAAAATAGATTTTGAGCTGACATTTTCAACTTCATTCGTTCCCGCAGTGGTACTTCCTTCTTTCTAGTCACCTTTGTTCTCTGAAATTTTATTATATTTTTGTGTTCTCTACCAAATATAATCGCCTTTATATTCTTATTTGTTGGTGATTTTATTGACTTTTATTTATAGGATTTACATTAATATTTTACTTCTTCTCCTTGAATAGATTATTCCTCTTGAAATGTGGCTGTAAGGGTAAAAAAATGTTTAAAATATTTGAAAAAAAATAACACTGATACTGCAGATCTTGAATTTGACAACAATTTAAATTTTAAAAAGCCAACACTTACAACAGGCACATTGCTTAATGAATTAAAAGTCAAATCAAGGCTAATGCTAATTAAAAAAAAATAATTAGCCCAAAATAAATGTTTCTCTAAATTTACGAAAGTGCGTATTTTAATGAAAATTCAACAAATTTTCCAAAAAGAAAGTGTAAAAAGAGTTCAAATTTGACAAAAACATTCAATTTTAGACCCTCCCCCCCCAAAAAAAAATTGTAGACATAAATAAGACATTTAACTTATTTTTCCTATTCAGCTAGTAAATTTTTTTTACAGAGTTCGAAAGAACACACTATCCAGACGTTTTTGCAAGAGAAAGATTAGCTGCAAAAATAGGTCTACCAGAAGCCAGAATTCAGGTACATACACTCAATATATATATATATATATATATATATATATATATATATATATATATATATATATATATATATATATATATATATATATATATATATATATATATATATATATATATATATATATATATATTATATATATATATATATATATATATATATATATATATATATATATATATATATATATATATATATATATATATATATAATATAATATATATATATATTTGTGTTATAAAGCCATTTGTACAGGTGAGCTCATGAAACTTTTCATCCTATTGGTCATTAATTTACTAGAATAAAATCGTTCTTAAAATGTCAGTTAACATAAAAAAGTGCTTAAAATTTAACTTAAATTATTAATAAATTTATAATATTTAGAGTACATAACTAAATTCTTATAATACTTCCAGTGTCTTTGCTGACTCATCTAAAAAAAATCTGTTTGATTTTTGAATTTACATCACGTAATATATAAGTTAATTTGCAGGACAGACTAACGAAATGTTAATGTTTTCATGTAACAGGTTTTTTCCTTCTAAATTTTTAAGTTTTTTACACTTGGAATAACCGAACAAAGTAGAAGAAAAATCATTCCATCTGAGTTCGAAGTTTAGAAAAAAATACGTTTATAGAACTAATGACAAAAGTGTTGATGCGTGAACAAAAATAAGAAAAATAAGAGGAGAGAACTTTAGCTTTTGTTAAGGAACCTCAAGATCACTTTAAGCGATTTTTTTTAATGTAGAAAGAAGAATTTTAGTTTTTATATATTTTTAAAAAAAATAGGGCATTAGAACCAAACTAATTTTTTGAAATAACATTTCCTTCACCCGAAAGTAAAAATAGGCCTCAAAAAGAAAAATAATATGAGCGCAACTCGTCTTGAAGTGAAAAGGCCGTACGTGACCTCCCTGAGTGTGAATATCATAATTGACTTGTAAATGCGTACCAAAGTTTCTGATGAAAATACGACTGATGCTCAAAAGGAAGTAGTGTAAGGTACCGTCAGTTCATTCCTGATTAGTAGGCAGCTTCAAAACTTTGTTTGAACGAATGAATCTACTGTGTTGGTAGTATCGAAAGCAGTTCCCTGATGATTAGTTAAAAGAGAGTCTCTATCCAATGTACTTTCACGAAAAGTGCTTGAGTGGAAATTCATGCTTTGCTTGCTCAAGATATATATATATATATATATATATATATATTATATATATATATATATATATATATATATATATATATATATATATATATATAATATATATATATTTTATATATATAATTTATTTTTTACACACATCAGTACCGCTCACGGCAGAGCCATATTCAAGGAGGGTCTGTTAAAGGAATAAAATAAAATAATAATAAAAAAAATTCCTACCTAACGTATATTACGCAGGTGAACAGAGACATGGGTTTTAAAGTAGATGAGATTAAAATCAGCAGGAAACGAAAGAAGATGGGAGAGAATTCAGCCAAACAGAGGTGGTTGGAAAGAAGGAGGCACCCCAGTGGATAATATTGGAGTTGTCTATGTCCACACAAAATTCTTGTGCAGACAATGCACCCTTTGTGATACGATAATAATAATAATAATAATAATAATAATAATAATAATATATAATAATAATAATAATGACTACTAACTACTACTACTAATATAATAATAAAGGTAATAATAATAATAGTAATTATAATAATAATAATAATGATAAAATTAATAATAATAATAATAATAATAATAATAATAATAATAATAATAATAATAATAAAAATAATAATAATATAATAATTTTTTGTATTAATAATGATAATAATAATAACAATCCTAAAGAACATTGAAAGGTAAATTTTTAGGTAAGTTTTCAAAATCTCTGTAATAACATTTGTATCAAGTTATAGGCAAGAAAATATGTTTGCTGACCGATTGTTTTTGAACATTGTCGATCACTTTAGCTGTCAACGATTTGTAAACAACAATATTTTTAAAATTTGATATAGGCTTAAAATATAAAAAATAAAATAAAATAAAATATTATATTATATTATATCATTATTGATAGGCCAATCACTTTTTTTTAAATCTGAACTAAAATTTTACCCGAATATAGAGTTCGAAGCTTTCTAAAAAATTTTATTTGTATTTCTATATATATATATATATATATATATATATATATATATATATATATATATATATATATATATATATATATATATATATATATATATATATATATATATATATATATATATATATATATATATATATATATATATATTTATTGAAAATGGCAAATTTCAAAAAAATAAATAAATAAATAAATGAATAAAAACAAAAAAACAAAATCGCATCTCTATTGGGACCCACATTGGACGCCGATTGGCTCAGTGTGCTCTGGCGAATACTAGTTCCATAGACCATTTAGCCTGCAGTTTTGTAGAGCATGTGGGCTGGGTGGAACTACCTCTCACGAAGAACAACCGTTAACACAGTCAACCTTCCCAGTACCGATCCATCAATTAGCAAAGAACAAGGACAGCGGAACTAAAGTAGTCTATGGACTCAATATGCATTATATTTTGTTGTATTTTTATTTACTGTATTTTTCTGTATAAATTTAAGCAGGTTGTGTTAGGTGTAGTTAGGGTTAGTAGTTTATTGATAAATTATTTATCTGCATTATGGTGTGATCTGTATATAATAAAACAGGCTTTATATGTTCGTGTATTTGACCCCTTGTGGCTTTTAGATCTCAAGCGAAAGAACCCTTATATCTGCTATCATTGGTGCGATACTAAATTTCCTCATTAAAAGAAACTTCAATATTTTCAGGTTTGGTTTAGTAATAGAAGAGCGAAATGGCGACGAGAAGAAAAGTTACGACACCAACGTCGAGTATCCGACGGTGGAAATTGCATTTCTCCTTCTCCGCCTTCACGGATCCCTAACTCATCTTTTTCAACAAACCCGACAATGTATACACCACTGCCACCCCCTCCACCAGTTCATTCTGTGCATGATCCATACAGGTTGATAATTATATATATATATATATATATATATATATATATATATATATATATATATATATATATATATATATATATATATATATATATATATATATATATATATATATATATATATATATATATATATAAATGTTTGTCCCATTTTTGTTACCTAAAATAAATTTTAGGGTGTGATTTTGAGCAAGGGGAGTGCTGCGTAAAGGGTAAACCATAAAGGGCAACCATATACTACTAGGGTTGGGAGAATGGAAATAAAGAGAGGCTCTGTGTGTAAAATTGGGTGTTTGAACGTAAGGGGAATAAATGGTGATACGAAGCAGTTGGAAATTGGTGAGATTTTTAAAGTTAAAAAGTTGGATTTCACATTTAAAATTTTTAGCAAGGTCCTATGATAAAACCAATAGGATACCATAGGGTCCCATGCAATCAAAGCACGATAGGTCCTTATGATAAAACCAAAAGTAAAGTTCTTCAGTTCCAAACTTAATATGAAACAAGTGAATGTCATCTGGGCCCAATGATGGTTTCCTATTCTATAAAATCTCCCTAATTAATTTCTCTTATACTAAGTTATAAACCTCTATCTAATTTACCTTCTTCGTTCGTACAGCCTCACCGGACTGACAAAATTTATCATTTAGCACTTTTTTTCTATATTTCTTAGCGAATTGTTCCGCAATTTTCTTTTCATCTGTTTCGTTTTCAATAATTGTTGCATAATTTAGCTATATTGTTCTTGTTCTCAATTTGATGCCAAAAATTCTTTTATGTTCTTATTTTTGATGATATCAAATAATTTTTTGTTCCGAAGTTCATTTTCATTAGCTTTACTTTTCTTTAATTCATATTTAAATTTACTTTTGTTCTTCCAATCTCATTTCCCTCCTTTTCTCTTCCATTTAACTTGAAAATAAATTTATCCCTAGCCTTTTGAATCAACGGTTTGACTGAATTATTCCAATCAGGAATACATTTCTTCAATTTTTATTGACTACAGTAAACATTTTACTAGATATATAGAGCATATTACTTAAAAATTCATAAAAATTATCTAAATCTATTAAATGATCAACATTTTTACAATTATTATTATTTCAAAATATAAGACTATGGTTGACAAAGCAACTCGCGTTACATAAAAAAATCTGTTATTTTTATACTCATTAAAGTCATTTATCGATATTTTATTCCTATTTACAAAATTATTAATTTTAGTTTCATGTAAATTGTAATAATTTAAATTTAATACACATAATAACGGAAAATGATCCATTAAACATAATTCATATAAAATCGAAAAATCTGAAATATCAATTTGCATATCCTAAGAACAAATCACGTGATCCAGCCATGAGGTAGTTTTTGCGTCCAGGAGAAAGATAAGTAAAAGAATCTTCAGAATCTGCCTGCTACAATCAAATTATTATTATTTATAAAACCCTTTAAAATTTTTCCGAAACACGAATCATCTAAATTTGTGTTAAAATTCCCCATTAAAATTCTTGAATTATGTTTAGTATCTTTTATAATTGCTCAATTTCCGCTAAGGTACATATAAACTCAACAGTTGACACATTATATTTTTTGTAACAAGGTAATTTTAAACTTGAATTTTTCTTAGTAAAAGAATTGTTCTTTCAAAGTTTAACGTAATACTGATAATGGAATCATTATGGCAGATTGGCTTGATATACTCTGAATTCTCCTTCCGCCATAGTATATCTACCCCTTTCTTAGGTCTATCCTCCATTATACCATTCATAATTGCGTCTTCTACATGTAAAACACAATCCCTTTTATCAAATACATAACATACCAAATGAGAATCTTCTTTTAATAACATAAGCTCTTCCAATAATAGAACATCGTGTGATTTCAACAAACTTCTAATGGTTTCTATATTATTTCTAAATGAGTTGCAGTTATATGAGCATAATCTCGACGACTTAATCTTCTTAATTATTTGATACATGGTTTCTGTTAGAATAGAATTTTCTACATATTATACCTTTTGGCAAAAAAATCTTCCGTTAAAAGTTTCTCTTTTACCGTAATCTCTGCCTTCGAAGTCGGTTTCCTACACTTTACTTCTTCAACTTTATTTAAATCAATTTCTCTTAATAAAATCCACTATATGTTCTCCAACAACATTAGAATCACATCTTCCAACGAAAGATTTTGCACATTTAAATTTGTTAGATTTGACACCTTATTTCCAAATATTACTCTTTTTTCTACGATTTTTAGCTTTAAAGAAACCATTATTATTATTTTCATTATTTACTTTTAAACTTGAAATTTTCTTATTCACCTCACTTTTAACTAATCTATTGTTGCTAGCTTTTTCAAGCTGTGTATCAATTCCTGAATTTGAATAAAATTTCTTATTTCTATTTACCTTATTTGACGAAGTGTCCGAAACAATTTCCACCCAGTTCTTTAAATCAGAATCACTGTCCAAAACATTATCTCCTATTTCATCTTCAAACTGACACAATACCTGAAAGGCAGGAGGCGCTGAAGGAAAGGTCTGAGAACACAAACTCCGTTTCTCTTTCCTCACCTGAAAAACATGAACTTTTTTCCTATCATTTTTATCATTCTTATTTTCGTTAACTTCTTTCCTAATTTCAAATAAGGCTTCTTTTACACACGTTAAATCCGATTAAATATTCCTATCCGAGACACTCAGACTTTTAAGGTGTACAACCTCTTCTCTAAGTTTCGATACTTCATCAATTAAGCTAATTAATCCTTCTCCAACGATATCAAAACCGCTCGAGGAAGGCAACGAATTAAAAGACTCTGGAACAAATTTAGGTAAAATTATACATTTTTGTAGTGCAAATTTTATCATATGCATTATATCCTGCATATCAGCCTTTATTCTATCAGCTCCTCTTCTCCATCTTATTTCTTCATTAAAAAAGTTGCAATCCTTTGTTTTGCATCTTTAATTTTACCTGCACCATAAAAAGCCACACATGTCTTCACAGTCGAATCCAATGTTGTTGTTACATATCACAAAAGATTATTTATTTCAAATTCCATACATCAAAGGAAGGAAAAAGTCAAAACTCACTCACGAGTTTCGTTTAATGCAACTTTAGTAAGTTCACATGTAAAACACAATCCCTTTTATCAAATACATAACATACCAAATGAGAATTCAAAAATTCAAGAGCATAATTTTAACACGTCTTACTCTTTTCGAGGTCAGGAAAACTACATCTATCTATTAATAAATAAATAGATATATAGATAGGTAGACATGTGTAGTGGTGATCTAGAGCTAGTTTACTTGAACCTTTAATTATCTTTCTCAGTAAATTGAACCAGTTGTTAGCTCTGATTCTGTTGAAAAACACATTGGGAAAAGTCGTTGTAAATACTTTTATCAAAACAGAGAACCACGTGTTTAAATTGTACAAACTCACCCCTATATATTATAAATCTATGAAAAAGTTTCTCGGTAAGCACCTTACTTCATTTGAATGCAAACGTTTCGTATTGATCTGTACAATCAATATTTATGCAAAAAAATAGAGTCAAACAAAAGCTCACCGTATAAATTAGCGAAATTAACAAGATTTTAAAAAATATTTGTTAATTACAACAATTACTAATAATATTAATTTAAAAAAATAATAAAAGTTATCAAGATAGAGTGAAACGTAAAAAAGATGTAAAAGTAATAAATATGAGCATTAGACATAATAAAAATACTAATAATTAAATAAGAGTAAATAAATACATAGAGAAGACAACAATTAAATAGAGAAGAGAAGAAGAAAGGGAAGAAAAAGTTTAATTTTTATGAGTACAAGCAATAAAATATCTAATAAGAATTATGGGTGTTAAGATCTGTTTAAAGTGGTTTACACCCAATAGACTCCAAAGTATTTTAGGGAATTGTGAAGTTCTATAAGGGTATAGGATGGTAATATTGAATAATAAGTGATTTCTGAGTCTATTTTTAAAGAGAAATTATTACGAAAGCATTTGATCAAACTCCAGTTTTCTAGTTTTAGATTGATTTGGTCCATATTCCCATGAAAGTACAAATTAAATAAGCAGAGTTCTTACAACAGATAGCACGAAAATAATGTAAAGGCAAGTAATAGCATCATTGTATTTTAAGCTCTGTTTACCGCAAGCTAACTGGAATTCTACCATTAGTCTTGAAAGACTTATTGGTTTAATCGTTGTTGACAAATGATGCAAGAAACTTGCGATGCAGAAAGTGTATGTGTAAGATGTTTCCAATTTAGAAGTGGAAGTATTTTAAAGATATCCAATAAAAAAGCCTAAAATAGCTTGGTGGTTGTTACTGAAGAGCCAAGACACCAGTTTATCGAAAAGGTTAATGGGGAAAGCTAAGTTTTTTTATAACTAAAATTTCAATGAGAACAGAATGGAGAAAATATACATGGCTTGAAACCTGAAAGCTTATGAAAAAGGGTGATAAATCCAATAAAATGACTTCCAAGTAAGGTATTAGTGGGTTTACGATATAGATTCAAAAGGAAAAAAAAGAGAAATAAAAAAGAGAAACAGGAGAACCATTTCTGTCTTTTCCATTGTTAAAATTATGGTATTCATGTTTTGAAGTAATGTATGAAAGCTTAAAAGTTTGTTAAAACATAAAAGTAAGAATTGAAGTTTTTCTCAAAAGTTTAAATCTTATAAATTTAGGTACAACATTGCAAATAATTATATAAACTTCAAATGAAATTTAATAATTTAAACACAGGCGTACGCAGGAGGTTGCTAATGGGACTTACAGGCCCTTACAAATTTTTTTTTTTTTTTTTTTTTTTTTTGTCGAAAAATTGTATTCTATCAATTATGAGAAAGATACGAAATATGAAGTAAAATTAGTTTTTTGAAATAAAATATCCCATTTCAATTAAATTAATTGGGTCTGTTAAAGAAAATATTGTAAAGATAATCAGGAAAAGCCATTGTTAAAAGTATTATATTTCTTTCAAATATGAAAATTAATAATAATATTTTTTGTAATTAGAAATTTTCCTCTTTCAATAAATGAATTTCAAGATAAAGAACAAAATATGGCAACATTTTAGACAACAATTTAAACTAATGAAAACTTAACCCATTATAATTATCTTAAGACAAACCTGATGTATCCAAACCTATCCTACCCCATAAATTGATGATAATTTGATATAGTTTCGCGTTATATCTTATTCCTTTACACCAATACATGTAAAATAGAAGTGCAAACTCTGATAGTTTTCTTGTCAGAATAAAAAATCTATATACACATTATGTATATAGATTTTTATTACACAAGTCCTTATTCGCATGCTCATACACATCCGCTCCCGATATAATTTTTAAGCAAAGATGAAGAGAAAGAAAATAAGATATATAGTATAACACACTGTGGGACTCCCAAGTTGATTGTTATGACAATGGGTTTTACTTGTAGACTAGGTAAAAGCTTTGAAAATATAAAACATTAAAACTTCCTGAGTTTTAAGTATAATGAGACAGATTTTAGAAAATTCAGCACCACGTGTATTGTAGCTGAATCGACAAAGCCTATCACAGGGTAATTAAGGTCAGTGAATATTTTAATAAATTAAAAATTGCGATTATTTTCCACGAGGAAATTCCCAGAACCCCTTCTAATTTCCATTCTGAAATTGGAAATGCGAAGGTGATTGGTATTTCCCATGTAAGGATGCATTTTGGAGGATTCCTTATCCCTAGTAAAAATAGTCAATTAAGCGCAAGAAAAATTTCGCCATGCATTGATGTAAAAATAAAAAGGCATACTGTAAAAAAATATTAAACATTTGACATAGATTTTAAGTTATAGTTCGTTAGGTTTGACAAAGTTGCAAGCGAAATTAGGATAGATTACTCAGCTACTCTATAAAGTGATTTAGATTACACTAGAATAATCCTTAATTTGGATTTGGTTAAGGTTTGTTGGGTTCCTTCTTTCCAGACACCTCTGTTTTGTGGAATTCTCTTCCCTATTGTGTATTTCCTGCTGAATTTAATATCAGTTACTTTAAAGCTCACATCTGTGCTCACCTACGAAATTTGCGTTAGATGGAAATTGTAGTTTTATTTTTGTTTTCCTTTAATTTTTTTTTATTTTAACACCTCTTTGAGTAGAGCTATGCCTGTCAGCGCGGTGGTGATAACTATATATATATATATATATATATATATATATATATATATATATATATATATATATATATATATATATATATATATATATATATATATATATATATATATATATATATATATATATATATATATATATATATATATATATATATATATATATATATATATATATATATATATATATACAGTATGGGAATGGGTTCATCGTCTGGATTCGGTATGTGCCCTAGTTCCGGAATCTCTTCAGGAAATTCCCCTTCACATTCCTGCGTGGGTGACCCTCCATCTATTCACTCTTCAGTCACGAGTTCTGGACACATGGGAACAGGGATGGTTATTCACAGAGATTCCAATACGGCTATGCATAACCCTTATATGAGTCGTCATTATGAACCTTTATACGCACACTCAAGATCATCTTCACCAACAATGATTTATCCTTCACATTCACATCATCATCATCATCATGTACATTCTCTTCACCAATCAGAATACGCCACAGCAACGTCTCCGAATTCACCATCAGGTTTGTGAAATTAACTTAGCAATTTTTTTTTATTAATTAAAAAAAAAAAAAAAAAAAAAAAAAAATATATAAATATATATATATATATATATATATATATATATATATATATATATATATATAATATATATATATATATATATATATATATATATATATATATATATATATATATATATATATATATATATATATATATATATATATATATATATATATAGGTAAAGGTATAGAATGTTTCTGAGTTTCGATGTTTTGAAAATATCGATATATTCGAAACATCGATATGCCTATTCAAATATTATTCTAATTATTTTTATAATTATTATTATTTAGTTTTCTAGCGTACCTAGTTCGACTTATCATAACCTGAACTACCGAAGTTGCCGTAAAATACAGGCCTAACCTATACAAAAACGTTGCAATGAGATACCGATTAAATCGAAATTTCAAAATATCGATATAAAAAATATCGATATAAAAATATCGAAACTCAGAAACATTCTATACCTAAGCTTATATATATATATATATATATATATATATATATATATATATATATATATATATATATATATATATATATATATATATATATATATATATATATATATATATATATATATATATATATATATACAGGGTGATTCAAAATTATGGTAAAACTTTTTGGTAACTGATAAAGTCAAAGTTCCTATAAAGTATGACGTAATGTGCTTAGTTTTCCGTCTGGCTTTCTGTATGTGCTTGTTACTAAATATTTTGTATCTACGAAAGCAAGTAAGTTACAAACTCTAAATTTAAAATGGCGGACGTTAAAAGTATTTGAGGTACGAATAACTTATTAAACATATTATTATTGTGTGATAAGTTTAATTTTGTACAACATAAACATACTGTATCTAAAGAACCTACAAATGATATCAAAAGACTAAAGATGATGTTGAAAATGACCTCCGTTGTTCCCGATGCACGAGTCCAGGCGTCTTCTCATTGATTGTCTGACCCGTTCAAATATTACAGGAGTCTGTTTGATCATTTCAATTCCGTTCATTACCCTTAATCGTAGGTCTTCAACGGTGTCGATTGGAGAAGAGTATACTAAGGTCTTTAAATGTCCCCAAAGGTAATAATCCAAAGGATTTAAGTCTGGTGACCTTGCTGGCCACGGAACTAGGCCACCTCGACCTATCCATTAATTGGAAAGGTGTCATTCAGGTGTTCACGAACTGCAGCACTAAAGTGTGCAGGAGCCCCATCATACATAAACAACATGTTGTGGCGCAACTGAAGAGGTACACCATCAAGCAAGCTCATGTTTCAAAAAGTTTAAGTAGAATATGCCATTAAGCTTGAGAGGAAGCTCGAAAATAAGTAGATGATCATTTACAATTCCTGCCCAAATGTTACTGAAAACTGATGTTGTGAACGATTCTGTTTGATGGCATGAGGATTCTCGTCTGCCCAAATGTGTTCGTTATGAACGTTAACGATTGCTGTTCTTGTAAAGTGAGCCTCGTCAGTAAATAAAAATTTGGATAAAAAGTTTGGGTCAATACATTTGTCCAAAAACCGTTGACAAATAACAACCTAGGAGCATAGTATGCACCTGTTGGTCGTGGTACGGGTGTAACTGTTGCTCGTGCAGTAACCTCCAAATATTAGATTGGTTCGAATTAAACTGTAGTGACAATTCTCGCATGCTCTTTTCAGGATGCTCAGATATTTCATTAAGAACTAATTCTTCTAAATCAACAGTCCTAGTAGATTGGGGTCTGCCTGCATTAGTGTGCTCTTTGGACTGCAAATAACCTGTTTCAGACAGGCGTTGATGAATAGTGGAAAAAAAAACCTTGCGCTTGGACAAATTCGGTTGGGATATTTCTTTTTGTACAAACGTCTTGCTGCAGAACTATTGCAGCGTCCCATCCCATACATTAAATGCATGTCAGCTAGTTCAGAGTAATAGTTCTGCAGCAAGACGTTTGTACAAAGGAGCGGTCAAAAGAAACAGAAAAAAAAATCTTAATTTTCTTATATTTTGTTTGAAATTTTTTTTTTATTATTTGACTGATTGAGCTGAAATTTTCAAAGTATGTGAATTTTTTAACGAAGTTCTGAGTTGTTTTCGAGCACTTTTTTGAGTCTATAACGGTTTGAAACTTATTTGACCCAAAGTTGAAAAAAATGAATAACGGAGTGGTCAAACCACTGTCCACATTGAGCTGAAAATTTAACTGAATACCTTAGCCCCAAATTTCTTCATTGGTGGGAATAGGTTTTTGATATCCGTCTAGAAAAAAGTTATATAAGCACTTGAAAAAAAATTTGCAAAAATCGTACCCTTCTGGAGGAAAAAATTATTTATAAAAAACGCTACCTACTATTTTCTTTTATTTGTGAAAATTGTTTAGAAGAGGGCAGGGCAACAATATTTATTTAGTGCATATTTAAATGCTCTTTGTTTGAAGCGAGATATAGCCTCTCAAACTTTGGGAATTTTTGAAATTTGGCCAAAAATGGAAATTTTTGAAGGCTATATCTCAAAACCAACGAATGTCATCGAATAAAGTACATAGAGGAATTTGTAGCCCCACCCCTCCTCTATACACACCAAAAATAGGAAATGTATAGTTGTATTTTTTTTTTTTAAATTTTGTTTGAAAGGTATTTTTTTAGTTCAAAAAAAAATTTTTTTTCTATAGTTGGTCAGTTTTTGGCATATAACATTTTTCCTATAACTATGGGAACAAAAGTCTATTAGAGACTTTTGTATATTTAATTTTAAATAAATAATAATTTTAGCTATTCTAAAAAGTGGTTTGGCATACCATTCAATTAAAAAAGGGTAAAATTTCAAAAAAAAAAAAAAAAAAAAACTTTTAACCGTAATAGACTCGGAAAACGCTAGAAATGGACTTTTCTTATTGGTAAAAAATCTATATAATCAAAGTTTAGAATATAAATATATAAATAATAATATATATATAATAAATATTATAATATATAATATTATATATATTATTTTATTATATATATATATATATATATAGTATATATATATATATATATATATATATATATATATATATATATATATATATATATATATATATATATATATATATATATATATATATATATATATATATATATATATATAATTTACAGAAACGCCACCACTCACGGGCAGAGCCCTTTTCAAGGAGGGGGCACACACAAAATGAAGAAAAATACACTCAAACACACACCTAACGCACATCTCTCAGGTGGGCACAGACTGAAGCCTTGAAGAGTGGAAGGTTAAATACAGGAGGAAAAATAGATGAAGGTAGAGAGTTCCACAGAACAGAGGTGGCTGGAAAGAAAGAGGCACCACAACGGGCTAGCCTGGGTTTCCTACATCAACACAAAATTCGTGCGAAAGCAGGGCACCCCTTGTGCAACGAGGACGACGCAACGGTGGAGGAATGCGAGAGGCCAATTCCCTCGAGCACCTGCCATTGTAGTACCTATAGAAAAGGGATAGCGCGCCAACGTCACGTCGCAGAGATAGAGGGTCAAGAGAGTTTGAAAGTAGGGGACAGTTTAATTAATCTTTTAGCTTTAGACTCAACCCTATCCAGAAGAGAGGAGGTGCCGGAGCCCCCCCAAATGTGAGAACAGTACTCCATACAAGGGCGAATAAGACCCTTATATATTTGGAGTAACTGCTCAGAAGAAAAAAATTCTCGCAACCTGAACAGGAATTCCCAGCTTTTTAGAGGCCGCTTTAGCAACCATTGTGATATGTGGTTTCCAAGACAATTTATTGTTTATGTTAAGACCAAGAATGTTAATGTTATTTACAGGTGAGACGGGAGAGCCATCGAAGAGGATAGGAAAGTTGGGAGGTGTTTTTGAGAGGGAGATGTGAAGAAGTTGAGTTTTTAAAGAGTTGAATTTCACAAGGTTGCTATGACCCCAACGGGAAATCCCATCCAGATCGGCAAGAATAGAATTCGGAAAGTTGAAGACGAGAAGCAACTCTAGAAGCAAAAGAGGGAGCAGATTTGAAATGAGTAGAAGAATGTAGAGTTGAGTCATCAGCATAAGAGTGAACAGAGTTAGAAGTGCAGTTAAGAAGATCGTTAATGAAAAGTAAGAATAAGGTTGGAGATAAAACAGAACCCTGAGGAACACCACAGTTAACAGAAAAGGAGGAAGAGGTCGCTCCATCTACAAGTTGCCGAAATGGAACGATCTGAGAGAAAAACCTGATAAGAGTAAGCAAAGGGAAGGAGGAAACCCAAAGGAAGGGAGCTTGGAGAGCAGTGACGCATGCCATACCCGGTCAAAAGCCTTGGATATGTCAAGCGCCACCACACAAGACTCCCCGAAGTCCCTAAGGGCAGAAGACCATAGATCAGTAAGATAGGAAAGTATGTCACCAGTTGACCTCGAGTGTCGAAAGCCATACTGGTGATCAGAAGAAGAGAATGAGACTCCAAATGATCCAGGAAATGAGAGTTGAGGAGAGTTTCAAAAATTTTAGATAGAACACAAGTGAGAGCTATAGGTCGATAGTTAGAAGGGTCAGAACGGCTACCTTTTTTCGGGATCGGCTGAACTAACGCACGCTTCCAGCATAGAGGAAAAGTATTAGTGTTAAGGCATAGAAAGTAGAGCTGAACGAGGACAGGGGCCAATTCGGAAGCACACTCCCTCAGAACACGAGGGGGAATGCCATCCGGGCCACTGGCCTTCCTGACGTTCATAGATTTCAGGATCCCATGCACCCGATCAATGAGTAATTACAGGTAGAGACATGGGACACCTGAGAGGAGAAGGAGTAGGAGGAGGGATGCCAGAATCGTGCAGGGTGGAATTAGATGAAAAAAGGAGGCCGAAGAGATTAGCCTTTTCAGAAGGAGTATTAGCTACTGAGCCATCAGAGCGAATAAGAGGAGGAAAGGCAGATTTACAGAAGTTTTTAGAGATATTTTTGACAAGAGGCCAGAAATTTTTATCAGTAGGAGAGCCATGGAGGTCAGCGCACTTCCTTTTTGTGAAAGCACGCTTAGTCCGTCGAAGAACATCCCTGCAACGATTCCGAACTGAATGAAAATTAGCAAGAGTGATAGGAGAAGGAGAGTTTTTCCATTCACGATAAGCAGTGTCTCTCTCCCGAAGGACGAGAGAACAATTGCCATCGAACCATGGATTTTGAGGAAAAAAAGATTTAGTTGAAGATGGAATGAATCTGCCCATCCCGTCAAGGATTACGGCCCCTACCTTTTCAGCAGAGACAGAAGCGTCCCCCGAGACAAAGCAAGATTCACTCCAATGATAGTTAGCAAAGAAGCGACGCATTGCCCCCCAATTAGCCCGATTAAAGTGCCATATATATATATATATATATATATATATATATATATATATATATATATATATATATATATATATATATATATATAATATATATATATATATATATATATATATATATATATATATATATATATATATATATAATATATATATATATATATATATATATATATATATATATATATATATATATATATATATATATATATATATATATATATATAGTACTCACCACTAACAAAATATTCAAGAACGCTTTATAACAATAATTTTAAGCTTCTAGCTTTTTTAAATGAAAATTCATCTATAACCTCTTCCGTGTTGACTTTGCAACTTCGGTTAATTCTCATAAGAGCAAATCCAACTAATCTTTCCTGTCCTGTAGAATTTCTTAAATAATTTTTTAATCTTTTAATAGTTGAAAAAGTCCTTTCTGGAGTGCATGTTGTTACTGAAATTGACGCAAAAAACCTTCAGTAATTCAAAAATATTCGGGAAAGTACACAATTACAATTATTTAAAGCATCGATGACATTTGAAGGAAGATCTTTAATATCATGATTTTCCCATTTTTTCTCCATAAGATATACTCAGCGTTAATAGTTTCCTTGTTAGAAATCAAATGACAATATTGATTGTTTTCATTTTTAATATCCACGAAGTTTCTTACTGCCTCTGATGGTATTACCTTGCTAAGGTTTTTAAGGATAGTTTTGTGACTTATAAACTTGCTCTCAAGTTGGCAGGTCAAGTCATCTAGAAATTTCGGGGGGGGGGTTAGAACCCCCAGAATCCCCCCTGGATACGGCCTTGTATATATATATATCAGCTCCATACCCCATGAGGGTCTGACCCCCTAAAAATTTAAAATAAAAAAAAAAAACTTGAACAAGTTAAAAACTTAAAAAAATTAAACAATTATACCCATACCACACCTCCACACACCCGAATAACTCCCCCACTCGCCCACACCACACCACACCACACCCGCACTAGCACACATGCAAACACTATCACTCGCATCCACAGGTTTACTTGTTCTTAGGTTGTGAAATTTATGATCAAGTAAAATATATAGCATGTACTACAAGATATATATATATATATATATATATATATATATATATATATATATATATATATATATATATATATATATATATATATATATATATATATATATATATATATATATATATATATATATATATATATTTTTTTTTTTATTTCTCCTCTGGTGGGCAAAGGCCAGAGGCCTACCATTGTTCCACCAGAGTTGGGAGGAAAGTCGGAAACATGGTCAAATTAAAGGCCGACATGACCTGATACACGGCGTTTAAAGGTGCTTAAGTCATAGGTAGTTGGGAAAATAGATGAAGGAAGTGTTTCCAGACTTTACCAGTAGAGTAAATGTAAGATTGAGCATAGAGGTTAAGTCTGGGGTCAGAGAGTTGGACAGAGAAAGGATGAGACTGTGTAGAAAGACGAGTCGCACGAGCCCTTCTTAATGGAGGAGGTATGCGACGAGAGAGTTCAGAAGAGCAGTGTCCATTGTAATAGCGATAGTAGAGAGAGAGAGTGACGCAACATTTCGACGGGCAGAAAGAGATTGGAGAGAATTAGTGAGAGCAGGAGAATTGATAAGGCGAAAAGCTCTAGACTCCAAATTTTCCAGGAGAGCTGTGTGTGTGGAACCACCCCAGATGTGTGCCGCATACTCCATACAGGGGCGAACAACACCCCTATACAGAGCAAGCAACTGGGGTGGTGTGAAGAAATACTGAAGGCGCCTCAGAACACCCAACCTCTTAGAAGCTTGTTTAGAAAGAGAGGTAATGTGATCTTTCCAAGAAAGATCACGAGAAAAAGAAACACCTAGGATATTGAGGAGAGATGAAGGTTTGAGTTGCGTGTTTTCGAAGAAGATATCGTAGTTGTGTGGAAGATTGTGTCGAGTAGAGAGATGGAGGAATTGAGTTTTTGAGGCATTGAAAACGACCATGTTTTCTTTGCCCCAATTGGAAATGAGAGATAGATCAGAGGTTAGTTGCTCCAAGGCAACCCTCCTTGCCTCTATTAACTGTTGCTGGGAGGGGCGTCTTTCAAAATGAAAAGAGTAATGAAGGGTGGAGTCATCAGCATAGGAGTGGATAGGAGATGAAGTAATAGAGAGAAGGTCATTAATGAAAAACATAAAAAGTGTTGGGGATAGGACAGATCCTTGAGGAACACCACTATTAATAGATTTATAGGATGAACGGTGGCCGTCTACAACAGCTGCTATAGAACGACCAGAAAGGAAATCAGAGAGAAGGTCACAGAGAGAAGGATAGATTCCGAAAGAGGGAAGTTTGGAAATCAAAGCTTTGTGCCAGACTCTATCGAAAGCTTTCGATATGTCCAGCTTGTCCATATACTTTTTTTAAAAGTCTTTAGAAGAAATTACAATTTTAGGCATAAATGAGTTAGAGGGGGTTGAAGGAGTAGGAACAGATCCGGAATCGTCTAAGGTTGAATTTAAGGCAAAAGTTTGAGCAAAGAGTTCAGCTTTAGAGGAAGGCAAAACGGCAGTTGTACCGTCAGAAGATACTAGAGGAGGGAAAGAGGAAGAAGCAAAGTTAGAGTTGACATTTTTTGCAAAATGCCAGAAAGGGCGAGAGGAAGAGGAGCCAGAAAGATTATTGCATTTGCGACGGAGAAAAGAGTTTTTAGTCTCTCGAAGAATAGATTTTGCACGATTCCGGGATGAAATATAAGTTGCATGAGATTCTGGAGTTTGAAGACGACGGTAGTCCCTGAAGGCAGCATCCCTGCGGCGGATAGCACGAGAACAAGCAGAGTTAAACCAAGGTTTATTAGGTTTAGTGGAAGGGAAAGAATATGGAATGTACGCCTCCATGCCAGAGAGAATCACCTCAGTTATGCGCTCTGCGCACTCCGAGGGACCCCTCCCATGGAAACAGTAATCATTCCATGGAAAATCAGAAAAGTACGACCGCAAGTCAGACCAGTTAGTGGCACCGAAATGCCAGAAACGTCTCCTCGCCGATGGCGGGGGCCGTTCTTGCGGAAGACTTGAAGAGACAGGACAAGATACGGAGATAAGAAGGATGATCGGATGAACCCAGAGGAGGAAAGAGTTTAACAGTATAAGGAGAAGGATTAGAAGTTAGAAAAAGGTCTAGAATGTTGGGTTCATCACCAAGACGATCAGGGATACGGGTAGGGAGTTGCACCAACTGCTCAAGGTTGTTCTGGATAGAAAATTGGAAGGCGAGTTCACCAGCTGGATCTTGAGAACTAGATGAAAGCCATTGGCGGTGGTGAACATTGAAATCACCTAAAATGATGATTTCAGAGAAAGGAGAAGAAGAAAGAATGTGTTCTATTTTGGAGTTAAGATAGTCGAAGAATTTTGGATAGTCTGTAGAGTTAGGAGATAAGTAGAGACAGAACAAATGAATTTAGTCGTAGAATTGCAAGAAAGTTTGAGCCATAAAGTTGAGAATTCAGAAGACTCCAAATTAGAGACACGAGAACAGACAACATCGTTGCGCACATATGCGCAACATCCGCCTTTGGCTGAAAATTGAGGATAGAGACAGTAGGAGGAAACAGAGTAGGGTTTGCTGTCAGAGCACTCAGACACCTGAGTTTCAGTTAAGAACAAGAGATGAGGTCTAGAAGAAGAGAGGTGGTGTTCGACAAAGTGGAAATTAGAAAAAAGACCGCGAATGTTGCAGAAATTAATGAAAAACGAAGACCGTGCACCAGGGCAAGCCGGCATAGAGGTCTTGGTGGCGCCAACCCCATCACCGGAGGCCACCAACTCCCAAGTGGTGATGGGGGAAGGAGTAGATGAGGGGGTATGTTTGGAATCCGCCCCTCTAGGATTCTCCGAGGCAGATTTAAGTTTTGCCATTTTTGATTAATTTAATAGGTAATGTAAGTGTAAGCGTTTGTAAATATTGTAGGACACATGTGAAGAAGGAGGAAGGTTGGAGCATAGGCACTCCAATGGGAGTCAAGGGTACACTAGAGACCCTCTGAGAAGATGAAACGCGAAAAGGAACGAACCAAAGGGCAACGGAGTGAAACGGAATGGTCTAGCCCATCCTATCACTCCGTGGGTTATGCCCAATGGGGGTACTTGCATCGCTTCGGACGGCGCTACGTCCTCCCCCTATATATATATATATATATATATATATATATATATATATATATATATATATATATATATATATATATATATATATTATTCTTTTTGAATACATAATCCAATGAATTTATTATTATTACTAATTCTTCTACAACCTTTATTACGATCTTCATCTCCATTATTATTATTTATTATTATTATTATTATTATTATATTATTATTATTATTATTATTATTATTATTATTATTATTATTATTATTATTATTATTATTATTATTATTATTATTATTATTATTATTATTATTTTATAAAAAAGTATTAAATATACATATCCTAAAACATAATAGCTTGTATAATACATCATCCTATTTCAATTTGCAATCTATGCTATTCTTTTCCTAACCATATTTTTTACGATTATTTATCTTTCATAACACACACATATATTTGACTTCATAGAGAGGTATAGGGGTGTTTAGAAGCTTAAATACTTAACCTCTTCCTTGATGAGTTTCCTTAGATCGGTATATGGGTATTACCAGCTTAAAGAATTAGCCAAATCTTGTTAAAACACCTGAAGATATCAACAGCTCTGCCGCACCACAGAACCAGCAACACACACACACTCAATATTTTCCTGTTCATACCTTGGGAAATTTACTTTGTTATTTTCAAAATGTTAGTCACCATAAATGTGATTACCATACAACAATATCATGTTTCTTCTTGTAATCTTTATCATTCTCACGCACTTACAAGCAAATATACAACCACATAATAATCATCCATAAATATACCATATAGAAACATGCTCTAACGCGTCAACCTTGGCAACGACTCTTTCTCTCTCTCTCTCTCTCTTTCTTCTCTCCTCTCCTCTCCTCTCTCTTTCTCCTCTCCTCTCTCCTCTCTCTCTCTCTCTCTCTCTCTCTCTCTCTCTCTCTCTCTCTCTCTCTCTCTCTCTCTCTCTCTCTCTCTCTCTCTCTCTCTCTCTCTCTCTCTCTCTCTCTCTCTCTCTCTCTCTCTCAAAAGTAAATAAACCTAAACATAAACGTCATACTCAATTAACTAAAATGTCACAAATATGAATACATTTTTTATACACATTATTTATGTTTCCAAAATATATATTTTCGAATATAAGTTTATTTACACATTAATAATTAAATAATTTCCAAAATATATATTATCGAATATAAGTTTATTTACACATTAATAATTAAATGATTTTGTTTGACTTTTAAAATATATTAAGAAATTTTTAAGATCAAAAAGTTTATCATTGATTTTAAACATAGATCAGATGGTGCAGCTCCCAACTCGTATCATTGATCTCCTTGGAGATGATTCCAACGTTCTAAACTTTTTTTTTATCTTTTAATCTTTCTTCTTATGGTGGGGGCCCTTCCAACAGGAAAATAAACCATTTTTTATAGACTTGTAAAGAGAATGTTTTGAATGGGTAAATATTAATGAATATATTTAGACGGTATGAAACGAATCGCTGGAGGGTTTTTTTTATGGGGGATCAACCCTATAACCATTTTGACTTTTTTGACTAAATCCTTAGTAAAATATATTTTATATTTTCTTTTCATTTTTTTAAAAAAAAGATTTGGAAATATATGTAGGAATCAAATGTATGTAAGAATTTGACAATAGGTGATGGCTTAGATGGTTTACATCTTGCCCAAAATCATCTGAAATTTTGAAATTTCATGTTTTTAAACATTTTTAATTTTAAGTCGATATTTTTTTTTTTTTTTATCAGATAAATGTATTTATTTTCCTCTAACTGTCTCTAATTCAATAAAAAAAAAAAAAAAAAAAAAAAAGTTTGAAAATCGCTGGAGCCGTTTTTTTTTTTTTTTTTTTTTGTGGGGGGGGGGGGCAAATTTTTTTCTCTGAAAAGTGCTATTTCGAGAAAATCGCACAAATGCCCAATGTGTATTATAATACATGCACATCATTCCATCTTTGAGTGGTCATATCTTAGCAATTACTTGAAATTATGAAAAACTAATGACATATTTAGAATCTGCTTATTATTTTCTATAAAGATATACCAAAAAAATTTTTAAAATTTTATTTCATTTATTTATTTATTTTTTTGTAGTTGCCGAATTTAGCCAAATCCAAGATCATTCGACAGGTGTCATTTGAAAAGTCTTTTTCTCAAGAACCGCTTGCAATTAGGAAAAACTAATTACAGATTTGGAATCAACAAAGATTTTTGCTAAAAAACGGATGAAAATAAAATTTAAAATTTTCACCCAAAAAATTTGGTGTCTTTACCTTGGAGAGTTCCATTTGAGATTTTTTGAGTGGTCATATCTTAGTAACCATTTGGAATTATGAAAAACTAATTACATATTTGGACTATGTGTATTATGTTCTATAAAACTATACCAAAAAAAAAATTTTTACATAATTTTTTTTCCTTTGTGAGTGATTTGCCGATATTTTCAAGGTTGTTTGACAGGTGTCATTTGAAAAGTCCATTTCTCAGGGACCGTTTGGAATTACGAAAAACTATTACAGATTTGGAATCAGCATAGATTTTACTATAAAACTGATGAAAAAAAGATTTAGGAAATACTTACTTCTCCAAAACAGACCCAAACTCTTATTGTTGTCAATGAACAACATTCCATGATTGAGTGGTCATATCTCAGTAACCATTTGGGATTATGAAAAACTAATAACATATTTGGAATCAGGATAAAATGTGCTATGAAATTACTTTAAAATATTTTAAAAACTCAAAAAGAAAAAATTACGGCATAGGCACAATGCACTTTTACAAGGTCATTCTTCGTGTGTTACTTAAAAAGTCTTTTTCTCAGGAACCGCTTGGAATTTTAAAGAAACTAATTTCAGATTTGGAATCGGTGTAGATTTTACTATAAAACTGAAGGAAAAAATGCTTGCTAATATTTTCCACCCCTAAAAAGGACCCGGTTGGAGGGTCCCTTTATGCTGTAAAACTTTATCATCCTCTGGTTTCAACACCTCCAATTATCTTACATCTCTTTACAATTTTCTATTTCTTCAAGGTTTTCTTAGGAGTTACTTCGTCCATTGCGTAGAAACATTTGTGGTATTGAGATTGGTCTTGATGTTGCATTTCTCTGAATTCCTGTAAAAAGATTATCGTTTCCGAGTTAGTGGTCCCTCAGAGTGTGCAGAGTGCATTGCTGATTTTATTCTCTCTGGCATATTCTTACCCTTCAACTAAGCCTCAATTTTTTGTGTTAACTTAAATAATCCTTCACTAAATTCAGTTTCTTAGACACAACAATGATTTTTTGATCATATTTACGTTTACATAAACTTTATTGTAGAAAAATTACATAGTCCTTTGAATGCCATTCTGTTAATTAAATTGAAGGAAAGACTTCTTTTTCTACAACTGTTAATTAAATTTGAAGGAAAGTACAGTGGTTACTTTAAATTTTGCTTCTAATAACAATGAAATGAAATTTTTATTCTAAAAAATTTTTTTTTCTATAATGTACAAAAGTAGAACCTTTGCTTCATGACGAATTCATAAAATAAATAATAATAATAATAATAATAAATAATAATAATAATAATATATTTCAATTACATGCATCTTTAATAGTTTTTGTTTTATTATTAGTTTGATTATGTAATTTTTGTTTCAGGAGGAATGTTATCTCCGATTGTTCCAGTTTCTCTTCCTCTTCCTCCAGCTCAGACATCACATTCTACCAATTCAGCCTATTGGACTAGACTACAATGATTCCAGATATATATATATATATATATATATATATATATATATATATATATATATATATATATATATATATATATATATATATATATATATATATATATATATATATATATATATATATATATATATATATATATTTTAAAAACTTTCATTTATTCTTTATTACGTATGTCAAATAATACTTATTTGTCAGGTAAAAACTGAAAAAAAAAAAAAATTAAAATTGCTTTTTCAGTTTTTTTAAATTAATTTATATTATATTATATTTATTATATAATATATATATATATATATATATATATATATATATATATATTATATATATATATATATATATATATATATATATATATATATATATATATATATATATATATATATATATATATATATTATATAAGAGTATAACCATGTTATAATTTAAGGAAAGAAAACCCCAAAGAAATAAAACATTTTACTAAAACCTTTAAATTAACTTTTGAATTTTTAAAAATAAAAGATTATTTGTCATCGATAATGTTGTTAAGGAAAGCGTACCAAAAGAATTTATGTTGTTGAATTCAAACCATATTCAACACTAGTCACTAATAAGGGAATTTGTTTTCATCATTAAAAAAATGAAAATGAAAATAATGAGGGTGTCTATAAAATCGCCTGTAAGGTTTGAGGCTAATGAGTTTTTAAGAAAATGTCAACACTCCAGAAGTAGGCGACGAAGTTTCTTCTACATAC